>JAEOAD010000888.1:4017500-4292500 GCA_036365145.1 Orientallactaga sibirica
TCTCACAAGCACACAAGGTGATGCGTGCACCTGCAGTTTGATTGCAGTGGCTGGCTGCCCTAGTGCACCTATTCTCTCTCTTTCTTTCTCTCTCACTCTCTTTCATAAAAAAATTACAAAAAGGGCTGGAGGGATGGCTTAGTTGTTAAGGCATTTGCGTGCAAAGACAAAGGACCTAAGTCTGATTCCCCAGGACCCATGTTAGCCAGATGCACATAGGGGGGCACGCACCTGGAGTTTGTTTGCAGTGGCTGGAGGCCCTGGCATACCCATTCTCTCTCTCCCTCTTTCTCTGTCAAACAAATAAATAAATATATGTTTTAAAAAAGAAAAAATTACAAAAAATAATTTTATAGCCAGCTATGGTGGTGCACACCTTTAATCCTAGCACTTGGGAAGCAGAGGAAGAAAGAGCACTGTGAGTTCAAGGCTACCCTAAGACTGCATACTGAATTTCAGGTCAGCCTGAGCTAGAGCAAGACCCTACCTCGAAAAACCAGTAATAATAATAATCAAGACAAAAAAATATTTAATTATTTGAAAGTATAGAGAGATAGAAGAATGCGCATGCCAGGACCTCCAGTCACTGCAACGGACTCCAGATGCATGTGCCACATTGTGCATCTGGCTTTACATGGGTACTGGGGAATTGAACTCAGGTTGTTAGGTTCTGCAGACAATTGCCTTGACTGCTGAGCCATCTCTCCCGCCCTTTTTTTTTTTTTTTTTTTAAAAAAAAAGGAGTTGAAAGCCTACTCTATGTGGAAGAGCTGACAGAAAGCTGAAAAAAGCTACACTGCATGCAGTTCAGTGGGAGAGAGAGAAAACACCAGTGAAGATACTCAACAGTGGACACTGCAAGCTTTAAATTTAGCCAACCAGGCCAAATGAGCCAATGGGTGCAATAGTGGCATGTCTGTTATGGGGGAAACCAACCACTCTCTAATTGGCCTGGAGGCCCGCTCCGTGGGACGGAATACATCCCTGATACTGAAAACCAACAACAGGGGTAGTCATGAGCCCTAGGGGTGTAACATCTGCTGGTGTCTGGCTAAATGTATATACTGTGCTCACCAAACTGCCCAGTAAGCACTTCTCTTAATGTCCACACCCATATATTAATGCTACTCTCACTTTTGGTTAGAGAAGCTTCTCTTTTCAGATGATGGTGACCTTGAGATGACTCAGAAGGCACCATGGTGCTAAGAAGAAGAGACAGAGGCATGCCCAGCACTGAAACTTCTCTAACACACCTTCCAAGGCTCAGGGTCCGTTGCAGAAGAGGGAGCAGAAAGAATGTAAGAAACAAAGGAAGGGTAGGACTCCTTACAACGTGCTCCTCCAGACACAAAATGGCCTGGATATCCATGATCTTGCAGTGCCTGAAACTACCTACATAAAACCATCATAATTAAAAGAGAGACTGATTGAGAGGGGGAGAGGATATGATGGAGAGTATAGTATCAAAGGGAAAAGTGTGTGTGGGAGAGGGAAGTACCATGGGATATTGTCTACAATTAAGGAAGTTGTCAATAAAAAAACAAATAAATTTTTGGGCTGAAGAGATGGCTTAGGGGTTAAGGAGCCTGCCCCCTAAGCCTAAGAACACTGGTTCCAATCTCCAGTGATTCCAATCTCCAGGTCCCACGTTTAGCCATATGCAAAGTGACGCAAGGGCGCAATGCCACAGTTGACCACAAGGGGGAGCACACATCTGGATTTTGTTCCCAGCAGCTAAGACACTGCTGCGGCGCCCATCTCTGTCTTCCTCTCTCTCTCTGTCTCTCTCTGTGTCTCTCTCCAAAAAAAATAATAAAAAATAAAAAGTTAAAAAAAATTTAAAAAGACAAAAAAACAAAATTTTTAAAAATGTTATATTTATTTATTTGAGAGAGAGAAAGAGGCTGAGGGAGAGAAAGAATGGGCTTCCAGCCAGTGCAAAGGAACTCCAGACACATGTGCCACCTTGGGCATCTGGCTTATGTGGGTCCTGGGGAATAGAACCTAGGTCCTTTGGCTTTACAGGAAAGCATCTTAACAGATAAACCATCTCTCCAGCCCTAACTTGCTGTTTTCTTGTACAAACTGAGACAAAATGTAGAAGTTTTTCATCCCAGCAAGGTATAAAGTTAGGTAAATATCATGTACACATGGTATACACAATTGGTTTATATATATATATATTGTTTTGCAAGATAGGGTCTCACTCTGGTCCAGGCTGACCTGGAATTAACTATGTAGTCTCAATGTGGCTTCGAACTCTCTGTGATCCTCCCACCTCTGCCTCTCTATTTGTTTTTTTAAAATATTTTATTTATTTGAGAGAGAGAAAGAGAGAGGCAGGTAGAGAGAAAGAGAGAATTGGTGTGCCAGGGCCTCTAGCCACCGCAAATGAGCTCCAGATACATGTGCCGCCTTGTGCATATGGCTTATGTGGGTACTGGGGAATTGAACCTGGGTCCTTTGGCTTTGCATGCAAGTGCCTTAACCACTAAGCTATCTCTCCATTCCTCTATTTGTTTTTATTTTTATTTTATTTGTTTGAGAGAGAGAAAGAGGCAGATAAATAGAGAGAGAAAGAGGCAGACAGAGAGATTGGGCATGCCAGGGCCTTCAGCTGGTACAAATGACCTGGTTTATGTGGGTCCTGGGGAATCAAACCTAGGTCTTTTGGCTTTGCAGGCAAACACCTTAACCTCTAAGCCATCTCTCCAGCCCAATCTACTTTTTTTTTTTTTTTTTTTTTTTTTTTTTGAGGTAGGTTCTGGGCAGTGTAATCCAGGTTGTTCTTGAATTTGGGATGATTCTGCCTCAACTATTGAGTGCTGTGATTACAACTTTATGTTACTGTAACTTTTCTTTCTGGTTTTTTTTTTTTTTTTTTTTCTTGAAGGTAGGCTTTCACTCTAGTCCAGGCTGACCTGGAATTCAACTATGTAGTCTCAGGGTGGCCCTCGAACTCATGGCAGTCCACCTACTTCTGTCTCCCTAGTGCTGGGATTAAAGGCATACACCACCATGCCCGACTTTTTTTTCCTTCTTTCTTTCCTTTCCTTTCTTTCCTTTCTTTCTTTCTTTCCTTCCTTCCTTTCATTCATTCATTTATTTTTATTTTTTTGCTTTTTGAGGTAGGGTTTCTCTCTAGCCCAGGTGGACCTCGAACTCACTGTGATCCTTATACCTCTACCTCCAAGTGCTGGGATTAAAGGCATGAGCCACTACACCCTGCAACTTTTCTTTTTGTGACATTACACAACTTTTCTCTCTCTCTCTTTTTTTTTCTTTGAGGTAGGGTCTTACTCTAGCCCAGGCTGGCCTGGAATTCACTATGTCATCTCAGGGTGGCCTCCAACTCACGGTGATCCTTGTACCTGTCTCCCAAGTGCTGGGATTAAAGGCGTGTGCCACCATGCCCGGCACAACTTTTCTTTTTTTGTATGCATAGTTGTATGTGTGTGGGCACACATGTGCAGTGTTGGGGCAATTGTGTGTGTTTATGGAAGCCAGAGATCAGGTGGAAAAGGTATTCTAAATAATTAAATAATTAACTCTCTACTACATATTTGTTTTGTTTTGTTTCGAGGTAGGATCTCTCTCACCCTAGCCCAGGCTGACTTGAAACTCACTGAATAGTCCCCAGAGTGGCCTCAAATTCACAGGAATACTCCTAACTCTGTGTCCTGAGTATTGGGATTAAAGGTGTGTCCCAGCATACCTACCTTCCATATATTTAAAAAAAAATTAAAAATATTTTTGTTTTGTGAGATAGGGTCTTGCTCTAACCCAGGCTGACCTGGAATTCACTATGTAGTATCAGAATGGCCTCAAACTTATGGCAATCCTCCTACC
The DNA here is from genome assembly GCA_036365145.1 of Orientallactaga sibirica. Classification (NCBI taxonomy): domain Eukaryota; kingdom Metazoa; phylum Chordata; class Mammalia; order Rodentia; family Dipodidae; genus Orientallactaga; species Orientallactaga sibirica. Next base: position 4,021,350 of record JAEOAD010000888.1, read on the forward strand.
TCTGCTCTGGAGTGCTGAGATTAAAGGCGTAAGCCATGAGGCTGTTCTTTTTTTTTTTTTTTTTTTTTTTTTTTTGGTCTTTTTCAGGTAGGGTCACAGGCCATTTTTTTTTTTTTTTTTTAAATTGAGGCAGGGTCTTACTCTAACCCAGGTTGACTTGGAATTCACTGTGTGGTTCAGGCTAGTGTAGAATTCATAGTGATCCTCCAACCTAAGCCCCTCAAGTGGGATTTATAGGGTGAGCCACCATGAATGGCTCATATTAAAATTTGAGACATGGGCTGGAGAGATGGCTTAGGGGTTAAGGCATTTGCCTGCAAAGCCAAAGGACTCAGGTTCGATTCCCCAGGACCCACATAAGCCAGATGCACAAGGGGGCACATACATCTGGAGTTTGTTTGCAGGGGCTGGAGGCACACCCAATCTCTCTCACCTCTCTCCCTGCCTGTTTTTTCTCTCTCTCTCAAATAAATAAATAAGTAAAAATAATATATTGAAAAAATAAAATAAGATTCGAGACATGGTCTTCCTTGTAGACCAGCTTGGCATCAAATTGATAGCAATCTTCATCTTCCCAAGTGCTGGGTTCATAGATATGCCCATCATACATGACTTACACTACCTCTGCTCTGGAGTGCTGAGATTAAAGGCGTAAGCCATGAGGCTGTTCTTTTTTTTTTTTTTTTTTTTTTTTTTTTGGTCTTTTTCAGGTAGGGTCACAGGCCACATTTTTTTTTTTTTTTTTTAAATTGAGGCAGGGTCTTACTCTAACCCAGGTTGACTTGGAATTCACTGTGTGGTTCAGGCTAATGTAGAATTCATAGTGATCCTCCAACCTAAGCCCTCAAGTGGGATTTATAGGGTGAGCCACCATGAATGGCTCATATTAAAATTTGAGACATGGGCTGGAGAGATGGCTTAGGGGTTAAGGCATTTGCCTGCAAAGCCAAAGGACTCAGGTCTGATTCCCAGGACCCACATAAGCCAGATGCACAAGGGGGCACATACATCTGGAGTTTGTTTGCAGGGGCTGGAGGCACACCCAATCTCTCTCACCTCTCTCCCTGCCTGTTTTTTCTCTCTCTCTCAAATAAATAAATAAGTAAAAATAATATATTGAAAAAATAAAATAAGATTCGAGACATGGTCTTCCTTGTAGACCAGCTTGGCATCAAATTGATAGCAATCTTCATCTTCCCAAGTGCTGGGTTCATAGATATGCCCATCATACATGACTTACAAGAACTTTTTTTTTGTTTTGTGTTTTTGAGGTAGGGTTTCACTCTAGCCCAGGCTGACCTGGAATTCACTATGTAGTCTCAAGGTGGCCTTGAACTCTTGGCAATCCTCCTACCTCTGCCTACTGAGTACTGGGATTAAAGGCGTGCATCACCACATTTGGCTTTTTTTTTTTTTTTTTTTTGAGGTAGGGTCTTGCTTTAGCCCAGGATGACCTGGAATTCACTACGTAGTCTCAAGGTGGCCTTGAACTCATGGTGATCTTCCTACCTTTGCCACCCGAGTGCTGGGATTAAAGGCATGTGCCACCATGCCCAGCTGAACTTTTTAAAAAAAAATTAAAAATTTTTTGTTTGTTTATTTATTTATTTGAGAATGAATAAGAGAGAGAGAGGCAGATAGAGAGAGAGAGAATGTGTGCACCAGGGCCTACAGCCACTGCAAATGAACTCCAGATGTATGTGCCACCTTGTGCATGTGGCTTACATGGCAATGGGGAATCAAACCTGGGTCCTTTGGCTTTCAGGCAAGCACCTTAACCACTAAACCATTCCTCCAGCCCTGAACTTTCTTTTTAAAAAATATTTTATTTACTTATTTGCAAGCAAAGAAGAGGGAGTAAAAGAGAATGAGAACGGATGTGCCAGGAATTCTTGCCAGGGCAAACAAACTCTATATGCCTTCACCACTTTATGTATCTGGCTTCACATGGGTAGTGGGGAATCAAATCCAGGCTGTCAGGCTTTACAAGTAAGCACTTTTAACCACTAAGCAATCTCCCTAGCCTTGTAAGAGCCTTTTAGAGCTCTTTAACTTTGTCCCCTAGGGGAGTAGTATTTAGGAACTAAAATTCCTGGAGTGCAATTATATTCTTCTTTGGCTATAAATATTGGTTTTGGGGTTAATCTGGAGCCTCATTTGTAAAATAGAGACCTATTTAGAACATTGTTAGGATTTAAAGAGATAATGCAAGGCTGAAGAGAGATGGCTCAGCAGTTAAGGTGCTTGCCTGCAAAGCCTAGCGATTCAGTCTTGATGCCCCTAGTACCAATGTAAGCCAGATAAGGTGGCAGTTGCAGTGGCTAGAGGCCCTGGCACACCCATAGTCTCTCTATCTCTGATTGCAAATAAATAGGGTTAGGGAATTAGTCTCAGGTTGGCCTCAAACTCATAGCGATCCTATCTCTGCCTCCTGAGTGCTGGGATTAAAGGTGTAAGCCACCACTCCCAGCATAAATAAAATATTTAAAAAATATTTTAGGCCAGACATGGTTGTGTATACCTTTAATCCCACACTTTTTTTTTTTATTTTTAGAGAGAGAATTGGTGCACTAGGGCCTCAGCCAATGCAATTGAACTCCAGACGCTTGTGCCACCTACTGGGCATGTGCAACCTCACACTTGCTTCACCTTTGTGCAGCTGGCTGACGTGGGATCTGGAGAGTTGAACGTGGGTCCTTAGGCTTCGCAGGTAAGTGCCTTAACCACTAAACTATATCTCCAGCCCAATCCCAGCACTTAGGAGGCAGAGGTAGGAAGATCGTTGAGAGTTCGAGCCCATCCTGAGACTACATAGTGAATTCTAGGACAGCCTGGATTAAAGACTAAGACCCTACTTCAAAAAAAACTTTTTTAGGCGGGCATGTTGGCGCATGCCTTTAATCCCAGCACTCGGGAGGCAGAGGTAGGAAGATCGCTGTGAGTTCAAGACCACCCTGAGACTACATAGTGAATTCCAGGTTAGCCTGGGCTAGAGTGAGACCCTACCTTGAAAAACCAAAAAAAAAAAAAAAAAAAAAAAACTTTTAAAGAAATAATGGAGCTGGAGAGAAAGCTTAGTGGTTAAGTTCCTTGCCTGCAAAGCCTAAGGACCCACATTTGATTCCCCAGAATCCCATTTTCTCTGTATTTGCTTCTTTCTCTCCATTTTCTCTTTCTGCCTCTTCCTCTGTGTCTCTCTGTTTCTCTCTTTCTCAAATTAAAAAAAAAAAAAGATAATGCACAAAATAGACTGATGTTAGCCAGGTGTGGTGGTGCACATCTTTAACCCCAGCACTCAGGAAGCAGAAGTAGTTGGATTGCTGTGAGTTCGAGGCTGCCCTAAGACTACATATTGAATTCCAGGTCAGCCTGGGCTCGAGCGAGACCCTACCTCGAAAAACCAAAGGAAAAAAAGCCTAAATTGACAGCAGCTATTATTTTTTTTAAGTTTCATTTATTTGAGAGAGTCAGAGACAGAGAGAATGGACATGCCAGGGCCTCTAGCCACTGCAAACAAACTCCAGATGCATGCGCCACTTTATGCATCTGGCTTATGTGGGTCCTGGGGAATCGAACCAGGGTTCTTTGCCTTTGCAGGCAAACACCTTAACTGCTAAGCCATCCCTCCAGCCCTATTATTTTTTTAACATTTCATTTTATTTATTTGGGGCGGGGGAGAGGATGGGCACACCAGTGTCTCTAGCCAGTGCAAAGGAATTCCAGACGCATATGCCACCTTGGGCATTTAGTTTATGTGGGTACTGGGAAATCGAACCTGAGTCTTTAAGCTTCATAGGCAAGCGCCTTAACTGCTAAGTCATCTCTCCAGCCCCAAGGCAGCTATTATTCTGTTCAATTTGGTGTGAAGGTAACAGATTTTCAAAGGGAATCTTTTTTTTTTTTTAGGCAGGGTTTCACTTTAGCTCAGGCTGACCTGGAATTCAGAGTGATTCTCTGACCTTAGCCTCCAGAGTGCTGGGATTATAGGCAGGGGCCACCTTTTTTTTTTTTTTTCCCTCCTCCTCCTCCTCTTCTTCTTCCTTCTTTCTCCTTCTCCTTCTTCTAGGAAGGTTTTCACTCTAGTCCAGGCTAACTCAGAATTTATTCTGTAGCTCAGGCTGGTCTTGAACTGAAGGCAATCCAAGCCTGCTATCTCAGCCTCTCAAATTCTGACCCATCACGCCTGCCTCTCAAAGGGGTTCCGGACATAAAAACAATCTGCAAATCACTAGGCATGGAGGTTCAAACCTGTAATCCCGGCACTTAAGAGGTGAAGACAGGAAGATCGAGGAATTCAAGGTCATGTTTGACTACACCATGAGTTTGAGGACAGCCTGGGCTAAATGAGACCCAGTCTCAAAAAAAAAAAAATAGTTTGAAAGCAAATAGGTGACTGAACTACTGGGAAACCAGTCTCACAAATAGGCAGCACTTATAAAAGTGGGTATGGGAAGGTATCACTCTAATTTGCTTCATTTCACTGGGTGATCTGCAAAAACAAACAAACAAAACCCCACCAAACAAAACCCTCCAAAACCCACAAAGGTAGTAACGATTGTCCCAGTGAGCAACTGTAAACCAGCTCCAGTTTCGTTGGTTTTAGACGCTCTGATGCATGAGGGGCCAGTACGAAGGCACGAGTAGACTACATCTCCCAAACTGCTTTGCACGCGCCGGACAGCGTCCTACGCTAGCACGCGAGCCGCCCCGCCCCTCCAACCTCCAGTTACTGTCTATCGCGAGAAGACGGGCCGTGCCGGCGGTAGCGATAGCGAGCCTGGGTGGTTGTGGTGGTGGTGGTGGCGGCCGAGACGGCGGCGGCCATTTTGGTGAGGCCTCGGGAGCGGCGGCGGCAGGTCTCTGAGAATAGCGTCTCCTTTTCTTCCAAACCATTGTCCTCATTTCTCCGTGGAGTGAGAGGAGATCGTGGAGGCACGGCGGTTGCAGTAGCCGCGGTTCCCCAGGGGCATTTAAAGGCCTAGAAGGCAGCGGCTCAGAGGGGGCCCTCCCCCCTCCTTGGCGGGAGGGGGGGTGGTGTGCACGCCCCCGAGGACGCAGGTAAGGAGAGGGAGACAAGATGGCGGACGCTCCATAATTTTCCCTCCCCGGGGTGACTGCGCGCGCATCCCTTCACTACCGCCTCCCTCCCACCTTCCCGGGGTGCTGCGCGCGCACCTTCGCCGGGGCCCTGGGGCTGGTGAGCAAGCCTGTCTGCGCGCGCCCATAGAGACTGACTGAGGGGGGTCAGGCCGGCCGGCCGGCATCAGGTCCTCGCGCGTCTCCTCTCCCCATTGCTGCCCTTTTGTGCATGCGTGCCCGAGCGAGCGAACCCTGAGAGGACGGACCCAGGTGCGCTCCTGCCCGCCCACCAACCCTCGTCTCCCCTCTTGGGCGCGCGGGAAGAGGAAGGGGGGCGTGGGACTAGTAATCGAGGTGCTTGTCCACCATAAACCAATTAGGGACCCAGGACCTGGCGGCACGAACCCTCCCTTCCTTTGAGCCTTTTGCGGTCTGGTGATGTGGGGGCTCGCTGACGGGCGTGCACGCGGGACTGAGAACTCCCGTGACCCTCGTGTGCGTGGGTTTGGGTTCTGGCGGGAGCCCCCAGGCCGAGCGCGCAGCCGGCTCACTCGCCTCCAGCCGCGCACGCGCGAGCCCCTCCCCCAGTCTGGCGCGCACGTTGGGTGGGGTGGGAGTCCTGGAGGGGGCGGGGCTATACATAGCTTGAGAAAACTTGGATAGAGGTCAGGGGTCATCCTGGGTCAGTCAGCTGGGAGAGTGTAGTGAGGGCTGGGTCAAGAGTTCAAATCTGTTGGGTTCTGGTTTCCTCTGGTCCTGGGAATGTTGTGGAGGGCTAGTGGATCTAGGCGGCACCTTGGTTAAGGAGTTTCCTTAAACACTGGTAAAACACTTCCGGGCCTTCTGTGGATTAACCCTTAGCCTGTTTCCAGTGCATGTTTTTTCTCTGTATACCCTCTCTCATTTTTACCTACCTTTTAATAGCTATTCTTAGTTCTTGGGTGTCTGGCAGGCACAGGTTTCAAAGAGGGCTTCACTGAATCCTCGGTAGATTCTTTTGCCACCAGCATGCTTGCTTAAATCCTCACTGGAAAGACAAACCCTTCTGCCTTGCATCCAGCATTTTTTTGTTTTTCACTCTAGCCCAGGCTGACCTGGAATTCACTCTAGTCTCAGGGTGGCCTCGACCTCACAGCGATCCTCCTACCTCTGCCTCCCAAGTGCTGGGATCAAAGGCGTGTGCCACCACGCCCGACTCGGTCCCCCCTCCCCCCAGCCTAGCTCAGGCTGACCTGGAATTCAGTTTGTAGTCTCTCAGGCTGGCCTCGAACTTACAGCAATCTTCCTATCTCAGCCTCCCGAGTGCTGGGACTAAGGTGTGCTCCACCAGACTGGCTATCTTGTTTTTGAGGCAGGGTCTCACCCTAACCTCGGCTGAACTTACTCTAGTTCATCTTGTCCTCGAACTAAAGCAATCAAGCCTACCTTAGCCTCTGAGTTGGGATTGTAGGCATAAACAACCACCCTGGCTTTACACTTAAGCTTTTAAAACTTTCTGTTCATTTCTTCTGTTCCTACCTCAACCAGAATTTTCTAGCCCTGTGGAATTCTCTTTTCAAAAAACTATTTACTTTTGCCTTTTTACAAAGATTGGTCTTTCTAGTGAGAAAATTGTGGTCTCACACATGCTAGGTAAGACCTCTACCATTGAGCTACATCCTCATCTGAAACGTGAGTTTTTTCCTACTATTTAAAAGTCTCAATGCTGGCACAAACAAGCTTGCATGCATGTTGGCAAATGTGGATAGGTTCCTCACTACCCCTTTCCTCTTCTATTTTAGGTGTGATTCTCATCATTACGGCAGCACCGTGGAAGTGCAGACTTTCACAGGGGGTGTGGTCTCAGCTCACACAGGTGAGCTCACATTCAATTGATATTTTGTGTGCTTATACTGATGAGAGATGAGAGAATATGTAAATACTAGTGAAATTTTGTTCTGGAAAACTGAGTTGTATGAGAGTTTTTTTTGTTTTTGTTTTTTGGAAGAGATTTTCATTTTATTAGGAAGAGAAAAAGGCAGAGAGAGAGAGAGAGAGAGACAGACAGACAGACAGACAGAATGGGCATGCCAGGGCTTCTAGCCACTGTAAACGAACTCCAGACATGCAATGCACCACCTTGTGCATCTAGTTTACGTGGGTCCTGGGGAATCGAACCTGGGTCCTTTGGCTTTTCAAGCAAGTGCCTTAACTGCTAAGCCATCTTTCCAGCCCTTTAAAAAAATTATTTATTTATTGGAAACAGAGAGAAGCAGATAGAAGGGGTGTGTCAGGGCCTTAGGCCACTGCAAACAAACTCCAGATGCATGTGTCTGTTGGGGTCCCCCCCAAGGCCAGCTCAGGAGGGACAATAGGGTCTCTGCCGAATTGGGGTCATCTGGCTTACGTGGGTACTAGGGAATCAAACCTGGGTCCTTAGGCTTCACAGTCAAGTGCCTTAACTACTAAGCTATCTCTCCTGCCTGCCTGCCTGCCTTCATTTTGAGGTTGGGTTTCACTCTAGCCTAGGCTGACCTGGAATTCACTATGTAGCCACAGGATGGCCTTGAACTCATGGCGATCCTCCTAACTCTGCCTCCCGAGTGCTGGGATTAATAACTATGACTACAAGAATGTATACCACTTCTGGCTAAGCAAGTACTTGACACATGGGCTGGAGTGATGGCTCAGCACTTAAAGGAGCTTGCTTATAAAGCCTAATGTACTGGATTTGATTCCCCAGTACCTACATAAAGCCAGATTCACAGTGTGGCACATGTGTCTGGAGTTCTTTTGCAGTGGCAGGAGGCTCTGGCACACCCATTCTCTCTCTGTCTCTTTCAGATGAGTAAATATTTTTAAATATTTGAAAAGGGCGTGTTAGGAATTGAACTCAGGGCTTCATGCATGTTAGGCACACATTCTGCCAACCATGATACATCCTCAGATCTGAAAAAGTTATAAATTTCTGCATTTGGGAGACTAAAGCAAGAGAATTGTGAGTTCACAGCCAGGCGGGGTTAATAAGACCCTATCTCAGAAAAAAAAATCCTTTTCATACTATTTAATTTTATTTCTATTCTTTTTGCTCAAATAGGTGCTCCAGAGGCTGGTGGACCTGAGCGGAGGCTGGGACGCCCTGGTGGGCCCCGGGCCCTGGAAGGCGGGTCCGGGTGGCTGGTGGCCCAGAATGAGGCCAGCTCCCAGCATGCCCTGCAGCCGGTCGCGAGCCCCTCGGCCTGCAGCAGCAGTGATAACAACTCAGTCATTCTTCAGGCATCCAGCAAGGAGCCTGGGAGTGGGACCATGCAGAGCAGTCCCTCCCCTGCTCATCCTCAGCTCCCAGTCCTACAGACACAGGTTTGAAAGTGGGGAGAATTCCTCTGCTTCAGCTCTGTGGATTGATGGTTTTTAGGCAGCAATGATTTTGCAGCTTTTTGCTACCTGAGTAACTGAGTTTGGACAATCTTTAGTGCATAGGTAGCCTGGGTTATACCATGTACGCCTGTTGGATACTTAGACTCTATCAACATAATATTGATTTCCAAGAGTGCAAAAGCTCCTTATAAGCCAGGTGTGGTGGTGCACTCCTTTAATGCTAGCACTTGGGAGGCAGAGGTAGGCCGATAACCATGAGTTTGAGGCTACTCTGAGACTACATAGTGAATTCCAGGTCAGCCTGGACTAGAGTGAAACCCTGCCTTGAAAAAAACAAACAAACAAAAAAAGCTCCTTATATCTAAAAAGGTTGAATTGGGCCAGATGGGAAATTAGGTAACATCCTTTTAAGACTGTAGGGTTTGAGAATAGTTGTAACTCCGTTTGGAACTTGAACAGGGTAAGTCTTAAGGGCAGCATAATTTCTTTTCTCATATTAAAGAAGTGAAGGTCAAAGGAAAAAGCTTGACTCTTGTTTTTCAAGGTAGGGTCTTGCTCAAGCCCAGGATGACCTGGACTTTATTATGTGGTCTCAAACTCATGGCAATCCTCCTACCTCTGCCTCCCGAGTGCTGGGGTTAAAGGCATGTGTCACCCACACGGCATGCCTGTCTTTTTTTTTCCCCATTAATTTATTTGAGAGAAAGAGGCAGGGGGAGAGAGAGAGAGAAAGAGAGAGCATGGGCACACCAGAGCCGCCAGCTACTGCAAACAAAGTCCAGATGCATGTACCCCTTTGTGCATCTGGCTTAAGTGGGTCCTGGAGAATCGAATCAGGATCATTTGGCTTTGCAGGCAAACACCTTAACCATTAAGCTATCTCTCCAGCCCAAGTCTGTCTTTTTTTTTTTTTTTTTTTTTTTTTTTTTTTTTGAGGTAGGGTCTCACTCTAGCTCAGGCTGACCTGGAACTCACTGCATAGTCTCAGGGTGGCCTTGAACTCACGGCAATCCTCCTACTTCTGCCTCCTGAGTGCTGGGATTAAAGGCGTGCACCACCACGCCTGGCTTCCAAGCCTGTCTTTTGAACTATTCAGTAGGCTTTTTTTTTTTTTTTTTTGGTTAATAATATAAGGTCTTGCCTAGCATGGTGGCACATGCCTTTACTCCCAGCATTTGGGAGGCAGTGGTAGAAGGATTGCCTTGAGTTTAAGACCACCCTGAGATTATCCAGGTCAGCTTGGGCAAGAGTGAGACCCTACCTCGAAACACCAAAAAATATATAATAGTAATAACGATAATAATGATAATAATAATAATATAAGGTGTTACTGTGTAACCCAGTCTGGCCTTCAACTTGAAGTGATCTGCCTTAACCTGAGTTGGGTGCTGAGAGTGCTGGGATACAGGCCTCTGTACCACCATAAGTGGTTCAGTTTGCTTGTTTATTTCCTGTACTAGGATTTGAGTCTAGGGCTTCATACATGCTAGGCAAGCTCTTTCCCACTGAGCCAAATCCCTACAGCTTTTTGTTTGTTTGTTTGTTTTGTTTTGTTTTTCAAGGTAGGTTCAGCTTATACTGACCTGGAATTCATTATGTAGTCTCAGGGTTGGCTTGAACTCATGGTGATCCTCCTACCTCTGCCTCCTGAGTGCTGATTAAAGGTGTGGCTCCCAAAGCTTTTAATATGCTTTTGAATGCAGTGCTTGGAATGGAATGCAGGCCTTTGCATATGTTGGGCACGCACTCCTCACTGAATTACATGCCTGTTTCCAGTGGATTTGATATTTGGAACTTTTCTTAACAACTGGGAACATTTGTGATATGAATTTTAGGTGAGGTAGTACTTTGCTACACTGAGTTTTTTTTTGAGAGAGAGAATGGGCACACCAGAGCCTCTAGCCACTTCAAACAAACACATGTGCCACCTTGTGCATCTGGCTTTATGTGGGTTACTGGGGAGTCGAACCTGGGTCCTTTGGCTTTGCAGGTAAGCACCTTAATTGCTGAGCCATCTCTCTAACCCAAGATTTCTATATTAGAGTTAATTTTTATGAGTTCTTTCAGTCTCCATATTTATATTTTTCAGTGCTTGGGACTGAACCCAGTGTCTTGTGTTTGCCAGGCAAGCACTCTACCACTGAGCTAAGTCCACAACCTCTGGTTTCCATATTTCAGTATGACTGTTTTCCAATTACTGTTTGTACAGTCATTACCTTGTAAAGTAATGTATGGTGTTTGAGAACAGTGTTCAGCTCCAACTTGTGTATCTCCAGTGAAGAAGCTTAGCTGGATTTTGTTTTTGTTTATTTGTTTGTTTTTCTAGGTAGGGTCTCATTCTAGCCCAGGTTGACCTGGAATTCACTATATAATCTCAGGGTGGCCTGGAACTCACAGTGATCCTCCTACCTCTGCTTCCTGAGTGCTGGGATTAAAGGTGTGTCACCACACTTGGCTTTTCTTTTTGGTATCTAATGCTAGCTAAATAGGTGAATCTGCTACTTTGTGTGAGAAGGGGTGAAGGATGATGCTCCTTAGTTGTTGATGTGAATTAAACCTATGAGGTCTTGAAAGGATCTTTAAAACTTGAAGTCATATGCTATAGTAGTAGTCTTGGTTTTTTTTTTTTTTTTTTTTTTTTTTTTTGTGCTGCTAGGAATAAAATCCATGGACTTGTACATTTCTAGGAAGCGGGATAACAAAGGGGTACATCCCTAGTCTTATGGTTGTTGTCTTGAATTTTGGAAGTTGTGACTGTGTATAACTTTTGAGGCAGGGTCTTATTTTCTTCCATGCTGGCTTTGAATTCATGACAGTTTTTTTGTTGTTGTTGTTTTGTTTACCTCTGTCTCCATAGTGCTGGGATTACAGGCTTGAGCCACCACACTTGGCTGTCAGCAACTCTTGCATGTAAAATATCTACTATAATTATGACTGCCATCTTTAGCATCTGGTTAAAAATTTTCATTTTCAAGCCAGGTATCTTGGCACACACCTGTTAGTTATCCCATTACTTTGGGAGTATGAAGCAGGTAGATTTCAAGCTAGCCAGGGCTATATAATGAAACCTTATCTTAGAATCAAACCAAAAATATTTCACTTAGAGTATTTGTGTGTTTAGAAATAAGAGTGATACCTTACTCCATAGTGTTTCATTGTATAAATGGAACTTAAAATAATGCACTTAAAACACTTATCATAGTACTTAGCCTTCATTTTCTCTACCATTTTTCACTTTTCTAGATGGTGTCGGACGGCATGACAGGCAGCAATCCTGTGTCCCCTGCCTCATCTAGTTCCCCAGCCTCTAGTGGGGCAGGTGGTATCTCCCCTCAGCACATAGCTCAAGATTCCTCACTGGATGGACCTCCAGGTCCTCCAGATGGCACCACAGTTCCCCTGGAGGGACTCAGCCTACTCCAGGCAGCTGATCTGCTTAACAAGGGCCCCAAATGGGAGAAGAGCCATGCAGAAATTGCAGAACAGGCTAAACATGTACGTATTGGGGTGGTCCATGATGATTCTGGGAATGGTCTTTTAACCTTATGTCATATGTGTGTTTTTTTTTTTTTTCGAGGTAGGGTCTCACTCTAGCCTAGGCTGACCTGGAATTCACTATATCATCTCAGGGTGGCCTCGAACTCACAGCGATCCTCCTACCTTTGCCTCCCAAGTGCTGGGATTAAAGGCGTGTGCCACCACGCCTGGCTCATATGTGTATTTTATGTCTCTCTTTTCTGTTAGAGATTTAGAGTATGGGCTTTTTTTGGCATGTGTAGGTGTGTAGTGAGCATGCGTGTATTTATGCATATTGGGTACACATGTGTACAGGTACACTTGTATGTGCCTGCATGTGGAGGCCAGAGGTCAATATCAGTTGCTCTCTACCTTAATATTATTTTTTTTTTTTTGGAGAGAGACAAGAGACAGAATGGGCGTGCTAGTAGCCTCTCAGCCACTGTGAACGAACTCCAGACGCATGCTGCCCCTCGTGGGCAAGTGTGCGGCATTGTGCCCTTGCGTCATTTTGTGTCTGGCTAAACGTGGTGCCTGGAGAATCGAACGGGCGTTCTCAGGCTTTGTAGGCGGGCGTTGCTGAGCCATCTCTCCAGCCCTCTCTACCTTATTTTGTAAGACAGGGTCTGTCACTGAACCCAGAGTTTACTGATTCCACTAATCTAGCTAACGAGCCCCAGGGAGCTACTTCTCTCTGCCTTCTCAGTGTTGCGTTTAGAGGCACACACCTGCTTGCTTGGTGTTTATGGGGTGCTGAGAATCAAACTCAGGAGAATCAAACAGAAAGCATGTTAGCAACTGAGTTATTTCTCCAGCATGGGCTCTTTCTTAAGTCATCTTGAACCTATTGCTTGAAGGCTTGAAGTACACTTTTTAAAAAATACTTACTTATTTGAGAGAATGTGTATGCCAGGGCCTGCAAAAAGAGCTCTAGATGCATGTGCCACTTTATGCATCTGGCTTTATATGGGTACTGGGGAACTGAACTCTGGTCGTTAGGCTTTGCAGCCATATAAGACATCTCTCCAGCCCTCCCTCCCTTTTTTTTTTTTTTTTTTTTTTTTTTTTTGCTATCCTGAGGATTGAACCCAGGGTCATTGTTTTGTCTTTTCTTTTTTCATTTGTATATTTATTTGTTTGTGTTTTTTTCCTCCAGGGTAGGGTCTCACTCTAGCCCAGGCTGACCTGTAATTCACTGTGTAGTCTCAGGGTGGCCCTGCACTCACAGCAATCCTCCTACCTCTGCCTCCTGAGTGCTGGGATTAAAGGCATGAGCCACCACGTTGGCTCTATTTATTTGAGAGAGAGAGAGAGAGAGAATGGGTGTGCAAATGAACTCCAGATACATGTGCTGCCTTTTGTACCTGGCTTATGTGGGTCCTGGGGAATTGAACCTGGGTCCTTTGGCTTTGCAGGCATGTGTCTTAGATGCTAAGCCATCTCTCCATCCCCTATTTTTTTTTTTTTTTTTGAGCCAAGCCCAACAGACTGGTCTTTTTTTATATATATGAGAGAGAGGGAGAGAATGAGAATATGAGAAAATTTATGTTCCAGGGCCTCTAACCATTGTAATCAAAGTCTAGATGAGTGTGCCACCTTCTGCACATGTGCAACTTTGCACGTGTCACTTTGTATGTCTGGCTTATGTGGGCTCTGAAGAGTTGAACGTGGGTCCTTAGGCTTCACAGGTAAGTGCTTTAACCGCTAAGCCATCTCTAGCCCCCTATTTTTTTTTTTTTTAATATTTGAGGGGGAGAGAGAGAGAAGGGCACAGATAAAGAGAGTGGGTTTAACAGGGCCTCCTGCCACTGCAAATGAATTCCAGATGCATGTGCCACCATGTGCATCTGGGTTATGTGGGTTCTGGGGAATCAAACCTGGGTCCTTTGACTTCGTAGGCAAGTGCCTTAACCACTAAGCATCTCTCCAGCCCAAGTTGGTTTTTTTTTTCATGAGAGAGAAAGGCAGATAGATAAGGAAGGAAGGAGGGAAGGAAAGAAGGAAGGGCATGCCAGGGCCTTCAGCTGCTGCAAACGAACTGGCTTACGTGGATCCTGGGGAATCAAACCTAGGTCCTTTGGCTTTGTAGGCAAGCACCTTAATCGCTAAGCCATCTCTCCAGCCCAATCTATTTTTTAAAATATTTTTATATTTATTTTAGAGAGAGAATGGGTGCACCAGGCCTTCAGCTGCTGCAAGTGAACACCAGATGCTCTACCTTGTGCATTTGGCTTACATGGGTCCTAGAGAGTTGAACCTGGGTCTTTTGGCTTTGCCGGCAAGCGCCTTAAACTAAGCCATCTCTCCAGCCCCTATTTTTTTTTTTTTTTGAGACAGGTTCTAGGCAATGTAACTAAGGTTGTTCTTGAACTTGGGATGTTTCTGCCTCAGCTATTGAGTGCTGTGATTACAGGTTTATGCTATTTGTTTTTTTTTTTGAGACAGGTTCTAGGCAATGTAACTAAGGTTGTTCTTGAACTTGGGATGTTTCTGCCTCAGCTATTGAGTGCTGTGATTACAGGTTTATGCTAGTATAACTTCTCTTTCTTTCTGCCTTTTTTTTTTTTTTTTCCTTCAAGGTAGGGTTTCACTCTAGCCTAGGCTGACCTGGAATTCACTATGTAGTCTCAGGGTGGCCTCAAATGATCCACCTACCTCTGTCTTCCTAGTGCTGGGATTAAAGGCATGCACTTTTTCTTTTATTTATTTATTTGCTTGTTTATTTTATTTTATTTTATTTTATTTTATTTTATTTTATTTTATTTTATTTTATTTTATTTTATTTTATTTTATTTTATTGAGGTAGGGTCTCACTCTGGCCTAGGTTGACCTGGAATTAACTATGTAGTCTCAGGGTGGCCTTGAACTCATGGCAATCCTCCTACCTCTACCTCCCCAGTGCTGGGATTAAAGGTGTGCGCCATCACGCCCAGCTTTTTTTTTTTTTTTTTTTTTTTTTTTTTTTTGAGCTAGGGTCAAAGAGTGGAGACTGGCCTGGGTGGGAACGATGGCAAGCTTCAAGATAAGTAAGAGACTCACAGGTCTAGAATCCTTAGACTTTTTAAAAAATTTATGTGTGTACACATGTGTATGTGTCTGTCTGTATGTATGTATGGGCATGCCGGGGTCTCTTGCTGTTGTAACTGAATACCCATCTGGCTTCAGGTGGATGGCTAGGGAATTGAACCTTGGCCAGCAGTCTTTTCAAGCAAGCACCTTTAGCTCTTTAATTGCTGAGCCATTTCCCAGACTCCTTAGACCCATTTTTTATTGACTAGCTCTATCTATGATCTCAAGCAAATCACTTAATCTCCTTGACCTTTTCTTTTTCTTTTTTTTTTTTTTTTCTTCTTTTTTTTGGGGTTTTTTGAGGTAGGGTCTCACTCTAGCTCAGGCTGACCTGGAATTCACTATGTAGTCTCAGGGTGGCCTCGAACTCATGGTGATCCTCCTACCTCTGCCTCCCAAGTGCTGGGATTAAAGGCGTGCGCCACCACGCCCGGCTTCTTCTTTTTTTTTTTTTTTTTATTTATTTGAGACAGAGAGAGGGAAAGAGAGGGAGAATGGGTGCACCAGGGCCTCTAGCCACTGCAAACGAACTCCAGATGCATGTGCCCCCTTGTGCATTTGGCTTATGTGGGAACTGGAGAATCAAACCGGGATCCTTTGGCTTTGCAGGCAAACGCCTTAACTGCTAAGCCATCTCTCCAGCACCCCCCCTTTTTTTTAAATTAGAGAATTGTCATGCCAGGGCCTCCAGGCACTGCATTCAAACTCCAGATGTATACACCACCTTGTGTGCTTGTGTCACTAGAACATGGGTCCTTAGGCTTTACAGGCAAGTGCTTTATCCACTAAGCCATCTCTCCAGCCCTTGACTTTTTTTTTTTTTTTTTTTTTTTCTTTTTGAGGTCATGTATATAGTCCAAGTTCTCTTGGACTCACTCTAGCCCAGGCTGGCCACAAACTCAAAGTGAACCACTTACCTCAGCCTCCCAAGTGCTAGGGTCCAAAGAATAAGAGAATCTCTTTTTTTTTTTTTTTTTTTTTTTGTCCCCTTTGTTTTCAAGGTAAGGTCTCACCCTAGCCCAGACTGACCTGGAATTCACTGTGTAGTCTCTGGTTACCTCGAATGCACAGTGATTCACCTACCTCTGCCTTCCCAGTAATGGGATTAAAGCATGTGCCACCACATCAAGAAATAAGAGAATCTTATATAAACATTCTTGTTGGATTGGTATGACCATAAAACATGACGCACAGGTAGTGCCCAGGAATTCAGCTATAGTTTGTTTACATGAGTAGTATTTATGTCCAGGAATTGTTGATTGGTGTCACTGTCTCATTAGGAAGCTGACATTGAGACTCGGATTGCTGAGCTGCGGAAAGAGGGATTCTGGTCACTGAAAAGACTGCCTAAGGTTCCAGAGCCCCTCGCCCAAAGGCCACTGGGATTATCTGTGAGGAGATGCAGTGGCTCTCTGCTGACTTTGCTCAAGAGCGCAGATGGAAACGGGGTGTGGCCCGAAAGGTATGTACTCACTTGTTTCTACCTTCCATGTATTTCTGTGTACCTTTTATTGTCTTTGGCAGCACATACACTAAAATTGAAGCAATAGAGAATAGTATTTTTAAAATTAATTTTTAAAAAATATTTTTTTTTTGAGAGAGAGGAAGAGGCAGACAGAAAGAGAGAATGGCATCTAGCCACTGCAAACAAACTCTAGACACATGCCCCCTTGTGCATCTGGCTTATGTGGGTCCTGGGGAATTGAACCAGGGTCCTTAGACTTCGCAGGCAAATGCCTTAACCGCTAAGCCATTTCTTGAGAGCAATTAAAGAAAAAATTGGTTTTTTAGGTGGTTTTTCAAGGTAGGGTCTCACTCTAGTTCAGGATGACCTGGAATTCACTATGTAGTCTCAGGATAGCCTCAAACTCACAGTGAACCTCTTACCTATGCTTCTTGAGTGCTGGGATTAAAGGTGTGCACCACCACACCTGGCCCCAGCCCTATCTTTTTAAATATATTTTTAAAATTTATATATTGAGGGAGAGAGAGAGAGAATGGCGTGCCAAGGCCTCTGGCCACTGCAGACAAACTCGAGACACATGATTAGAGAATTGTCATGCCAGGGCCTCCAGGCACTGCATTCAAACTCCAGATGTATACACCACCTTGTGTGCTTGTGTCACTAGAACATGGGTCCTTAGGCTTTACAGGCAAGTGCTTTATCCACTAAGCCATCTCTCCAGCCCTTGACTTTTTTTTTTTTTTTTTTTTTTCTTTTTGAGGTCATGTATATAGTCCAAGTTCTCTTGGACTCACTCTAGCCCAGGCTGGCCACAAACTCAAAGTGAACCACTTACCTCAGCCTCCCAAGTGCTAGGGTCCAAAGAATAAGAGAATCTCTTTTTTTTTTTTTTTTTTTTTTTTTGTCCCCCTTGTTTTTCAAGGTAAGGTCTCACCCTAGCCCAGACTGACCTGGAATTCACTGTGTAGTCTCTGGTTACCTCGAATGCACAGTGATTCACCTACCTCTGCCTTCCCAGTAATGGGATTAAAAGCATGTGCCACCACATCAAGAAATAAGAGAATCTTATATAAACATTCTTGTTGGATTGGTATGACCATAAAACATGACGCACAGGTAGTGCCCAGGAATTCAGCTATAGTTTGTTTACATGAGTAGTATTTATGTCCAGGAATTGTTGATTGGTGTCACTGTCTCATTAGGAAGCTGACATTGAGACTCGGATTGCTGAGCTGCGGAAAGAGGGATTCTGGTCACTGAAAAGACTGCCTAAGGTTCCAGAGCCCCCTCGCCCCAAAGGCCACTGGGATTATCTGTGTGAGGAGATGCAGTGGCTCTCTGCTGACTTTGCTCAAGAGCGCAGATGGAAACGGGGTGTGGCCCGAAAGGTATGTACTCACTTGTTTCTACCTTCCATGTATTTCTGTGTACCTTTTATTGTCTTTGGCAGCACATACACTAAAATTGAAGCAATAGAGAATAGTATTTTTAAAATTAATTTTTAAAAAATATTTTTTTTTGAGAGAGAGGAAGAGGCAGACAGAAAGAGAGAATGGCATCTAGCCACTGCAAACAAACTCTAGACACATGTGCCCCCTTGTGCATCTGGCTTATGTGGGTCCTGGGGAATTGAACCAGGGTCCTTAGACTTCGCAGGCAAATGCCTTAACCGCTAAGCCATTTCTTGAGAGCAATTAAAGAAAAAATTGGTTTTTTAGGTGGTTTTTCAAGGTAGGGTCTCACTCTAGTTCAGGATGACCTGGAATTCACTATGTAGTCTCAGGATAGCCTCAAACTCACAGTGAACCTCTTACCTATGCTTCTTGAGTGCTGGGATTAAAGGTGTGCACCACCACACCTGGCCCCAGCCCTATCTTTTTTAATATATTTTTAAAATTTATATATTGAGGGAGAGAGAGAGAGAATGGGCGTGCCAAGGCCTCTGGCCACTGCAGACAAACTCGAGACACATGCCACCATGTGCATCTGATTTATGTGGGTTCTAGGGTGTTGAACCTAGGTCCTTTGGCTCTGCAGGCAAGTGCCTTAACCACTAAGCCATCTCTCCAGGCCGAGATTAGTATTTTTTAAAAAGATCTTATTTATTAGAGGCAGAGAAAGAGAAGAGAGAGTGAGAATGGGTGCACTAAGGCCTCTAGCCACTGCAAACGAACTCCAGACACATGCACTACCACGTGCTTCTGGCTTGCATGGGACCTGGAGAATTGAACGAGGGTCCTTAGGCTTTGCAGGCATGTGCCTTAATCCCAAAGCCATCTCTCCAGACCGAGATTAGTTTTCTTTGAGGTAGGTACTTACTGTAGCACAGGCTGACCTGTAGTTCCAGGCTGGTCTGAATTCACAGAGATCCTTCTGTCTCTGCTTCCCAAGTGCCGACATCAAAGGCATGTACTTCTGGACCTGGTTTTGTGTACCTTCCTTTGATGGGTAGATTAGTTGGAAGGTAGAAGGAACCAGACCGGATGGACTGACTCCTCTTCCACCATTGGCTTCAGCTTCAACATGTATTTTTGCCCTTGATTATCTTTGCCTTTGGTTGAGTATATGGGAAACATTGGGTTTATGCATTTTCACTGTGGGTGTTTGTAACTGTAGGTGGTACGTATGGTGATCCGGCATCATGAGGAGCAACGGCAAAAAGAGGAACGGGCTCGAAGGGAGGAACAGGCCAAGCTGCGAAGGATTGCTTCCACCATGGCCAAGGATGTCAGACAGTTCTGGAGCAATGTAGAGAAGGTATACAGGAGGCATTGGAAAAGGGAAATAAGTGGCTTGTTGGTAGTCATGACCAAACTTATTTCACTGTCTGATTTTTTATTTTTTTTTTTTTGTGGTTTTTCGAGGTAGGGTCTCGCTCTAGCCCAGGCTGACCTGGAATTCACTATGTAGTCTCAGGGTGGCCTTGAACTCATGGCGATCCTCCTACCTCTGCCGCCTGAGTGCTGGGATTAAAGGCGTGTGCCACCACGCCCGGCTCACATATATATATTTTTAATCCAGTCCAGATTTTCAGGTATAAAGCTCATTCCCTTGTGTTTAAACTTTCTACTTTTCAGAAGCATTGCATTAAATCATGATTGCTTTAAGGATTTTTAGCTCTTCCTCCTGAATGGCCAGTCCAGAGCCAGGAATCAAAGAGACCTAAGAATTAACCAAAAGAGAGTGTTTATATTTTACTTCATTTATTTTCACGCAGAGAGAAAAGTAGAGAGAAGAGAGAATGGGTGTGCCAAGGGCCTCCACCTGCTACAAATGAACTTTTTTTGTTGTTTTTTCAAGATAGGGTCTCATTAGCCCAGGCTGACATGGATTTCACTGTATAGTCTCAGGCTGGCCTTGAACTCACAGCGATTCTTCCTCCCTCTGCCTCTTATGTGCTGGGATTAAAGGTGTGTGCCTCCCTGCCTGGGTTTGCAAATGAACTCTTGATGTATGTGCCAGTTTGTGCATCTGGCTGTACGTGGGTAATGTGGTCTTGAACCCAGGTTGTTAGGCTTTTCAGGCAAGCACCTTAACTGCTGAGCCATCTTTCCAGCCCTTAAAAAAGTATATAAATAGATAGGTGCGGTGGTACACACTTTCAGGAGGATCAGCCTGCCTGGGGCTACAGAGTGAGTTCCAGGTTAACTTGAGCTAGGGTGAAACCTTGTCTGAAAAAAACAAAACAAAATTTAAAAAGTGTAGAAATAACGAATATAGGACTGGATAAATGCTTCAGCGGTTAAGGTAATTACTTGCCTGCAAAGCTGACAACCCAGGTTTGATTATCTAGTATCCACATAAAGCCAGATGCACAAAGTGGCGTGTACATCTGGAGTTCATTTGCAGCTGCTGAAAGCCCTGGAGCGTCCATTCTCTCTCTTTCTCTGCTTGAAAATAAATGAATAAAATTAAGAATGAAAGTATATAATAGCTGGGCGTCTTCATGCACACCTTTAACCTCAGCACTTGGGAGGCAGAGGTAGAGAGGATTGCCATGAGCTCGAGGCCACCCTGAGACAGCACAGTGAATTCCAGGTCAGCCTGAACTAAAATGGGACCCTACCTCAAAAAAACAATAAATAAATAAATAAATGTATATAAATTAAGAGTGTGGTGGTGACTGGTCTCTTTTATGGCAGGTGGTGCAATTCAAGCAACAGTCCCGGCTTGAGGAAAAGCGCAAAAAAGCCTTGGACTTACACCTGGATTTCATTGTGGGGCAAACTGAGAAGTACTCAGACCTTCTATCTCAGAGCCTCAATCAGCCATTAGCCTCCAGCAAGGCTAGCTCCTCTCCTTGCCTTGGCTCTTCTTCGGCTGCGTCCAGTCCTCCACTCCCTGCTTCTCAGCTGGATGATGAAGGTGTGTGTGCTCTTTGGCCTTGTTACTCTTCCCCATGTACCCTTTCCAGAGCTGAAAAACCCACCCTGTGGCTTGCAGGGCCCGTGGACTTTGTGACCTTATTCTCCTGCTATAGATGGGGACTTCCAACCCCAAGAGGAGGAAGAGGATGATGAAGAAACCATTGAGGTTGAAGAACAACAGGAAGGCAATGATGCAGAGACCCAGAGGCGTGAAATTGAGCTGCTTCGACATGAGGGAGAACTGCCACTGGAAGAGCTACTCCGTTCCCTCCCTCCTCAACTGCTGGGAGAGCCCTTCAGCTCCTCTCAGACTCCCTCATCACATGATAGTGACACTCGAGATGGGCCTGAAGAAAGTGTGGAAGAGGAACCCTCTCAGGTCTTAGAGGTATAGACAGAAGTGGAGACAAAAGATGGTTTGGAGGAGAAGCAGAGGGAGTGTTTTAAGTCTGATTGAGTTGTTAATGTTGTTTATTTTTTCAAGGTGTGATCTTGCTCTCTAGCTCAGACTGAACTGGAATTCACTATATAGTCTCAGAGTGGCCTCCAACTCACAGCAGTCCACTTATCTCTGCTGAGTGCTGCGATAAAAGGCAGTGTTCTACCATGCCCTGCTCATTATTGGTTTTTTCCTAGGGGGTGAGGTTTGAGGTAGGATCTCACTTTGGCCCAGACTGATCTAAAATTAACCATGTAGTCTCTGGGTGGCCTCAAACTCACTGCGATATTCCTCCCTTTGCCTCGCGAGTGCTGGGATTAAAGGCACGCACCACCATGCCTGGTTCATTATTGTTTTGACACCAGGTCTCACTGTAGTCTAGGCTGTCCTGGAACTCACTCTAGCTTAAGCTGGCCTCAAACTCATAGTAGTCCTCAAAATTTAGCCTCCAAAGTGCTAAAATTAAAGATGTGAACCATCACACCTGGCTTTAATTTTTTTTTTTCTTTTTTTTCCCCCCAAGGTAGGGTTTCAATCTTGTCCAGGCTAACCTGGAATTCACTATGTAGTCTCAGGGTGGCCTTGAACTCCTAGTGATCCTCCTACCTCTGCCTCCTAAGTTCTTGGATTAAAGGCGTGCACCACCATGCAATGCAAACTTTTAAGCTAAATATTTTTATTTACTTACAAGCAAGGAGAGTGAAAGAGGATAAAGAGAATGTGTATATGAGAACACTCAGGGCTGCTTAGTGTAAACAAAACTGCACTTTGTATGTACCATTTTGTTCATTGTTGTTTACGTGGGTACCCAGGCCAGCATGGTTTGCAAACAAGTGCTTTTTTGGAGGGAGGTTTGAGGTAGCGACTCCTCCAGCTCAGGCTGACCTGGAACCTTTGTAGTCTTAGAACTCAAGGCGATCCTCCTACCTCTGCCTCCAGAGTGCTGGGATTAAAGGCGTGAGCCACCATGTCCGGCTCTCCCAAACAAGTGCTTTTAACTGCTGATCTTCTCCCCAGACCATCACCCCTGCCACACCCATTTTCTTTTGAGACAGGCTCTAGTTATGTAGTAGGTCTGGCCTAGAAGTCACTATGTTTACCATGTTGGCCTTGAACTTTCTTTAAAAAATTAATTAATCAATTTATTTATTTACTTGAGAGAGAGAAAGGGGCAGAGAGAGAATGGGCATGCCAGGGTCTCCAGCCACTGCAGATGAACTCCAGATGCATGGGCCCCTTTGTGCATCTGGTTTATGTGGGTTCTGGAGAATTGAACAGAGATCCTTTGGCTTTTCAGGCAAACGCCTTAACTCTAAGCTATCTTTCCAGCCTCCTTATTATATATTTTAAAAGTGTTGTGTTTTGATCTTTATTTTCCACTTCTGTGGAATGCCTCAATACTATTTTTTTTTTTAACCTGAAATTCACTAGGTAGTCTCAAGCTGACCTCGAATTCACAGTGATCCTCCTACCTCTGCCTCCCAAGTGCTGGGATCAAAGGCGTGCACGACAATGCCTGGCATGATATTCTTTTTACCCAGTTATAATTTGGGAATAGGGATGGTAACCTTGAAGTCTTTCCTTCAAGGTTTTTTTTTCTGTACTATTTCTATACTATTGGCTTATCCATATTTCTGAGTACTGGGGGACTTTTTTTTTTTTTTTTTTTTTTTAATGAAAGAGAATGAGAATTGGTTTGCTAGGGCCTCCAGCCATTGCAGTCAAACTCCAGATGCTTGTGCACTTGTGTCACTTTGTGCATCTGGTTTACATGGGACCTGGAGAATCGAACCTGGGTCCTTAGGTTTTGCAGGCATGTGCCTTAACCATTAAGCCATCTCTCCAGCCCTTTGCTTTTTATTATTTTTTTAAAAACTTTATTTATTTATTTATTTTTATTTATTTATTTGAGAGGGATAAAGGAGGCAGACAGAAAAAGAATGGGTACGTCAGTGTCACTAGCCACTGCAAATGAACTCCAGACACGTGCCTCCTTGTGAGTCTGGCTTATGTGGGTCCTGGGGAATTGAACCAGGGTCCTTAGGCTTTGCAGGCAAATGCCTTAATTGCTAAGTGATTTCCCCAGCCCTCTTATTTTTAAATAATATTTTTATTCATTTATTTGAGAGAGAGAATGAATATGGGTGCATCAGAGCCTCTTGCCACTGCAGTAAGGCTTGATGTATATGCTCTACTTTGTGCATCTGGTTTTAGGTGGGTATTGGGGAATCAAACCCGGATTGTTAGGCTTTGCAGGCATGCACCTGACTACTGAGCCATCTATCCAGCCCATCCAGTCCCATCGTTCCCCCTCCCCCATGATAGGGTCTTGCTCTAGCCCAGGCTGACCTGAAATTCACTATGTAGTCTCTGGATGGCCTCAAACTCACAGCCGTCAGCCTCTGGAGTGCTGGGGTTAAAGGTGTGGGTTTATGCCTGGTTTCCAGCCCTATTTGTGTTTTTTTTTTTTCTGTCTGTTGGTTTGGTTTGGTTTGGTTTGGTTTGGTTTGGTTTGGTTTTCGAGTTAAGGTCTCACTGTAGCTCAGGCTGACCTGGAATTCACTCTGTAGTATCAGGGTGGCCTTGAACTCATGGCAGTCCTGCTTCTGCCTCCCGAGTGCTGGGTTTAAAGGCGTGCACCACCACGCCTGGATTTTATTTATTTATTTGAGAAAGAGGTTGTGGAGAGAGAATAGGCCTGCCAGGGCCTCTAGCTGCTGCAAATGAACTCCAGGCGCATGCAACACCTTATTCGTCTGCCAACCCTATTTTTTCTTAGCGCTTTCACAGGTTCTTCCTCAGGCAGTGGGGCCAGGATTTGGTAGCTGATGCTGAGAGAAAACTCTTGATTGCATCCTTGACCTGAGAATGTATCAGTCACAGCTGTCATTCCAGGGAACAGAGATGATTTTCTCATTTCTCTTTCAACATAGTGTTTTCCTCCTGTTGTGCTAACCTACTTTTTTCATCCTTTACCATATAGGTGAAACCTTTAACTTCCTCTGTCACACAGTGCAAAAAGCAACCTTGGCATCCAGATGAAGATGATGAAGAATTTACTGCCAATGAGGATGAAGGTCAGGCCTGTTTTCTCTCTCTCTTTTTTCTTTCTTTCTTTTTTTTTTTTTTTTTTTTTTGTTTTACGAGGTAGGGTCTCAGTCTAGCTCAGGCTGACCTGGAATTCACTCTGTATTCTCAGGGTGGCCTCGAACTCATGGTGATCCTCCTGCCTCTGCCTCCCACGTGCTGGGAATAAAGGCATACACCACCAGTGCACCACCACGCCCAGCTCTTTGTTTTAGAGACAAGGTTGTACAACCCCAGTTGTCCTTGAACGCAACATGTAGCCAAGTCACTGTGTGACTGAACTTTTTATCCTCCTGCTTTCCCTTCCCCAAGTGCTGGAATTACATGCATGTGCTACTCCACCTAGTTTTATGTAGTTCAGGGATTTGAACTCGGGGCTTCATACATGCTAGGCAAGCACTGTACCAACTGAATTACATCCCTAGCCCTCTTTTCTCTTCTTCCCTTCCTTTTTCTCCTTCCCTCCCTCCCTTCTTTCTCCTTTCTTTCTTTAGTTTTTTTTTTTTTTTTTTTTTTTTTTTTTTTTGATATAATGTTTTGCTGTGCGTTTTTGTTGTTGTTTGTTTTTCGAGGTAGAGTCTCACTCTAGTCCAGGCTGACATGGAATTCACTATGTAGTCTCAGGGTGCCCTTGAACTCACGGTGATCCTCCTACCTCTACCTCTCGATTAAAGGCGTGCACCACCACGTCTGGCTGCTGTATATTCTTGGCTGGCCTTATATTTGCTATGCAATTCAGGTTGGCTTTTGAACTGAAGGTAATCTTTTGGCTCAGCCTTCCATGTGCTAAGATTATAGGCATACCACCACCACATTCACTAACATTAGGCCTGTTTTCTTTTCCTTCCTTCCTCCCTTCCTTCCTTCCTTCCTTCCTTCCTTCCTTCCTTCCTTCCTTCCTTCCTTCTTCCCCCTTTTTTCTTTCTTTCTCCCTCTTTTCTTTTCTTTTCTTTCTTTTTGTTTTTTCAAGATAGGGTTTCACTCTGCCCAGGCTGACCTGGAGATCACTTTGTAGTCACAGGGTGGCCTCCTCCTATCTCTTCCTCCCTAGTCCTTTTTTTTTTTTTTTTTTTTTTTTTTGGTTTTTCGAGGTAGGGTCTCACTCTGGTCCAGGCTGACCTGGAATTCACTATGTAGTCTCAGGGTGGCCTCGAACTCTCAGCGATCCTCCTACCTCTGCCTCCCGAGTGCTGGGATTAAAGGCATGCGCCACCACGCCCGGCCTCCCTAGTCCTTTTGATTAAAGATGTGCACCACCATGCCCAGTGGCCTGTTTTTATCCTGTATCTCCTTGCCCTTCAAACTGTTAAGAGCTCAACTTGTGGAGCTTTCTTACCTCATTCTCTTGGAATAAATCCCATGCCTCTGTCCCCACTGATTGTGCTTCATTCTCTTTACTAGCGGAAGATGAAGAGGACACTATAGCAGCTGAGGAACAGTTGGAAGGAGAGGTGGATCATGCCATGGAGTTGAGCGAGTTGGCTCGAGAAGGTGATATTCACCATATATTTTACTGAAAGTCTACAGGTTTTCTCCACTGTGAACAGTGTTGGGAATAAAGAGATAATAAATGAGATATTTTTTTTTCTTCCTAGCTCTACTGGCTGGTAATTATATATGTTCCTGGTGGAACTCAAATCTAATGACAAGGATAGAAATATAAATGGTTTATGGTCCAAGTTTGAGTAAAATGGGTTATAAGTGCTCAGTGGAAAAGAACATTACTGTCACAGGATATTGGCAATATTTAGAAGTGAATCTCATTATTTAATTTAGGCAGGACTTCCTCTAGCCATCTCTAGCCTAGAACTCTAGTTCAGTTTGAAAGAAGTGTTCCTTCTGCTTCAGCCTGCTTTGTGCTGGGATTATAGGATTATAAAGAGTGAGCCACTGTTTCCAAGGAGGTTCATCAGATTGATGCTGTGCTTTCCAGTAGAAGTCAGCAGCTCTCAGGATTGTAGTGCAGATTTTGAGCATTAGCTTCGGTATCTGGTGCTGCAAGTAAATGCTGTATTCTTGGATCTGGGCCTAGGAGACAAGATCAAATCAATAGGTAGCACTGATATCCCAAATCCTCCATACCCACTTTCCTCAAGCAGCCAATACTTACCTTGAATTTTCCTACTAGGTGAGCTTTCTATGGAAGAGCTGTTGCAGCAGTATGCAGGAGCCTATGCCTCTGATGCCTCCTCTCCAGACTCTGGGAATAGTGAGGAGGAAGAGGAAGATGAAGAGGTTGAGGTCAGCAGTTCTGACTGTGAAGCAGAGGAGGGAATTCAAGATAGTAGCAGTCAGTCAGGTGAGTGTGTGGTCCTGAGGCAGGAACTGCGAGGTGGGAGGTGTTAGAAAAATAACTACTAAGCTTTGGTCTTGTGACTTAGACTCTGTTGAGGAGCAGAGTGAGGATGAGGAAGATGGGCATTCAGAGGAGGAAGAAACAAGTGGGAGTTCAGAATCAGAAGAATCTGAGTCTGATGAATCTGAGGATGCACGATCACAGAGCCAAGCAGATGAAGAACAGGAAGAAGATGAAGAGGAGGAAGAAGATGATGATGATTTTGGGGTAGAGTACTTGCTTGCTCAGGATGAAGAACAGAGTGAGGCAGATGGGGGCAGTGGGCCTCCCACCCCAGGGCCACCCACCACTTTAGGCCCCAAGAAAGAAATTACTGATATTGCTGCAGCAGCGGAAAGTCTCCAGCCCAAGGGTTACACCTTGGCCACTACCCAGGTATCCGGAGGCTTTAGCTTCTTCTTTCTCATATCTTGACTATACTGTTTCCTGCTGATAGATGGCTCAGTTCCATCATGTGTGATTATTTTCCCCTTCCTGCCAGGTAAAGACACCTATCCCTCTGCTTCTGCGGGGCCAGCTCCGGGAGTACCAACACATTGGTCTTGACTGGCTGGTTACTATGTATGAGAAGAAGCTTAATGGCATTCTTGCTGATGAAATGGGACTGGGGAAGACAATCCAGACCATCTCTTTGCTTGCACACTTGGCCTGTGAAAAAGGTAAGTCCTTGGGGCCACTTGGTCAGCACCCTGGGTAACTTGTTTAGTGATGACTCTACATGCAGGAAAGTAATACTTTAAAAATATATATGTATGTATATGTATATGACTTATTTATTTTATTTTGAGAGAGAAAGAGGCAGAGGGAGGGAGAGAAAGGGCACACCAAAGCCTCCAGCCACTGCAGACGAACTCAAGACGTGTGAGCCCCCTTGTGCATCTGGCTTACGTGGGTCCTGGAGAATCGAACTAGGATCCTTTGGCTTTGCAGGCAAATGCCTTAACCACTAAGCCATCTCTCCAGCCCCAAGTAAAATACTCTACTGCTAGTATTACTACTACTACTACTACTGCTACTTCCTTCTTCCTTCTTCTTCTTTCTTCTTCAGAGACACAGGGAGAGGAAGAGGGGGACAGATAGAGAATGGGCACACTAGCAGCCTCTCAGCCGCTGTGAACAAACTCCAGACACATGCGCTCCCTTGTGGGCAAGTGTGGCATTGCGCCCTTGTGTCACTTTGCATCTGGCTAAACGTGGGACTTGGAGATTGGAACCGGCGTTCTTAGGCTTGGCAGGCACCGTAACCGCTAAGCCATCTCTCCAGCCCCCGCCCCCTTTTTTTCCCCCCTTCAGGGTAGGGTTTCACTCTATCTAGCTCAGATTTACCTGGAATTCACAGCCGATCCTCCTACCTCTGTCTCTCAAATGCTAGGATTAAAGGTATATGCCACCATACTTAGCATACTTTTCTTCTTGCTATTATTATTATTATTTTTTTTTGTTTTTGTTTTTGTTTTTGTGAGGTAGGGTCTCCTGTAACCCAGACTGACCTGGAGTTCACTTTGTAGTCTCAGGGTGGCCTCGACCTCATGGTTATCCTCCTGCCTCTGCCTCCCAAGTGCTGGATTAACTTTTTTTTTTTGGTTTTTTTTTTTTTTTTTTTGGTTTTGCAAGGTAGGGTCTCACTCTGGTCCAGGCTGACCTGGAATTAACTACGTAGTCTCAGGGTGGCCTCGAACTCTCGGCGATCCTCCTACCTCTGCCTCCCAAGTACTGGGATTAAAGGCGTGCGCCACCACGCCCGGCTTTTTTTTTGGTTTTTTTGAGGTAGGGTCTCACTCTAGCTCAGGCTGACCTGGAATTCACTATGCCGTCTCAGGGTGGCCTCGAACTCATGGTGATCCTCCAATTTCTGCCTCCCCAGTGCTGGGATTTAAAAAAATGCGTCACCATGCCCAGCTGGGATTACTATTTTTGTAGCCTCTTTGTCCCTTGAATCTTAAATTAGGCACTGGGATTCCTAGGAGAGGTCATCAGAAGGGGAGATAATGTTCAGGGGTTATATCTAAAGAACCAGAACAGCAAGGTTAAATAGTCTTTCAATGTCTGTTCTTTTCCTAAACAGGTAACTGGGGACCCCACTTAATCATTGTTCCCACCAGCGTGATGTTGAACTGGGAAATGGAGTTGAAACGTTGGTGTCCCAGCTTTAAAATCCTTACTTACTATGGAGCTCAGAAAGAGAGGAAGCTCAAGCGGCAGGTTAGAGTTTCCATGTGGTCATTTACCCCATGATACTTCCTTATTTTTAGATCCTTTCCTTCATCCATCTATCATTCCATTCTCCTGGTGAAACTTTTAATTTCTTTTCTTTTTTATTGACAACTTCTATACTTACATACAAAAAATGCATGATATTTCCCTCCCCTGCCCCCGTACCTCTTTAGAACTCCAATCTCCATCATATCCCTTCCTTCTCTCCATTAGTTAATTTCTTTTTAAAAAATATTTTTATTCACTTGATAGAGAGCAAGAGAGAGAATGGCCACAGCAGGGCCTATTGCTGCTACAGATCAACTTCATATGCATACACCAGTTTGTGCATCTGGCTTTATGTGTGTACTGGGGAATTGAACCTGGGCTAGCAGGCTTTACAAGCAAGTGACTATACCTGGAGCTATCTCACCAGCCCTGCAACTTTTTGTTTCTTGCATCCGATTTCTGTTCATTGAGTATCTGAGCATGCCTTCCTTTTAATTTTTATATTTTAAAAATTATAAAATGTATTTAATGTATTTATTTGCAAGCAGAGAGAGAATAGGTACTTCAGGGCCTCTAGCCACTGCAAATGAACTCCAGATACATGTGCCACTGGTTCTACATGGACGCTGGGGA
Organism: Orientallactaga sibirica; assembly: GCA_036365145.1. Classification (NCBI taxonomy): domain Eukaryota; kingdom Metazoa; phylum Chordata; class Mammalia; order Rodentia; family Dipodidae; genus Orientallactaga; species Orientallactaga sibirica. The sequence goes on from JAEOAD010000888.1 coordinate 4,050,920, forward strand.
ATGGAACCTGGGTCATTAGGCTTTGCATACAAGTACCTTTGTTTATTTAATTTTTTATTTTATTTATTTACAAGCAGAGAAAGAGGAGATAGAGAATGGGCACTCCAGGGCCTGTAGCCACTGCAAGCGAACTCTAGATGCATGCGCCTCCTTGTGCATCTGGCTTACGTGGGTACTGGCGGAATTGAACCTGGGTCCTTTGGCTTTGCAGGCAAGTGCCTTAACCACTAAGCCATCTCTCCAGCCCTGTTTTTTTTTTTTTTTTTTTTTTTTTAAGGTAGGGTCTCACTGCAGCTCAGGCTGACCTGGAACTCACTCTGTAGTCTCAGGCTGGCCTTGAACTCATAGCTATCCTTATACTTCTGCCTCCTGACTGCTGCAATTAAAACAAAGGCATGCACCACCACACTCAGCCCTGTTTTTTTTGCGGGGGGTGTTATTGAGGTTGGGTGTTCCTGTGGCACAGATTGACCTGGAATTCACTATATAGTCTTAGGCTAACCTCAAACTCACTCTACCTCTGCCTCCTGAGTGCCTGGCTCCCTTCTTTTATTTTTAATTTTTACTTATTTATTTATTTGTGTTTTGGAGATAAGAGTCTTGCTCTAGCCTAGGCTGACCTGGAATTCACTATGTATTCTCAGGGTGGCTTGAACACATGGCAGTCCTATCTCTGCTTCCCAAGTGCTATGATTAAAGGCTTGAGCCACTGTGTCCAGCTTAAATATTGTTTTGAAATTTATTTTATTTATTATTGAGAGAGACAGAGAGAATGGGCGTGCCAGGACCTCCAGCTGCTATAAATGTACTCCAGACACACATGCACCACCCTTGTGTATCTGGTTTACATGGGTCCTCTGGAATCGAACCTAGGTCGTTTAGCTTCATTGGCAAATACCTTAACCCCTAAGCCATCTCTCCAGCCCCTACTTTTTTGGGGGGTGGGAAAGTTTGAGGTAGGGTCTCACTTTAGTTCAAGCTAACCTGGACTTAACTCTGTAGTCTTAGGTGGCCTTGAATTTATGGAAATCCTACCTCTGCCTCCCAAGTGCTGAGATTAAAGGTGTGCCCCACCACACCTGGCTTTCCGGCCCCTCCCCCCCCTTTTTTTTTTTTTTTGAGGTAGGGTCTCACTCTAGCCCAGGCTGACCTGGAATTCACTATGTAGTCTCAGGGTGGCCTTGAACTCATGGCGATTCTCCTACCTCTGCCTCCCGAGTGCTGGGATTAAAGGTGTGCGCCACCACGCCCTGCTCCAGCCACTATTTTTAAATATTTGGGGTTTTTTTTGTTTTATTTTATTTTATTATTATTATTTTTTTGAGTAGAGAGAGAGAGTAGTGGCCTCTTGCCACTACAAACAAACTCCAAATATATACACCATTTTGTGCACATGGCTTTATGTGGTTACTGGGGAATGGAACCCAGCCACCCTCCACCCCACTTTGCCTTCTTAGGTTTTTTTTTTTTTTGGTTTTTCGAGGTAGAGTCTCACTCTAGTCCAGGCTGACCTTGAATTCACTATGTAGTGTCAGGGTGGCCTCGAACTCATGGTGATCCTCCTACCTCTGCCTCACAAGTGCTGGGATTAAAGCCATGCGCCACCATGCCCAGCTGTTTTTGTTTTTCTATTCTACTATTTATATGTTTCTTTTTCCTTGACCCCTCAGGGCTGGACCAAGCCCAATGCTTTCCATGTGTGCATCACATCCTACAAGCTGGTGCTACAGGACCATCAAGCCTTCCGCCGCAAGAACTGGCGCTATCTTATTTTGGATGAGGCTCAGAACATTAAGAACTTCAAATCCCAACGCTGGCAGTCACTGCTTAACTTTAACAGGTAGGAATGAAGATAAGAGATTTATAATGGATTGGTCTGAAGGGCTGGTTGCCTGGGTTAAGGTCTGAATCAAAGATACTCAGAAAGTTGGGACCTTTCTAACTGCATCTTTCTCCTAATTCCTTCTCTTCATAGCCAGAGGCGCCTGCTCCTGACAGGAACTCCTTTGCAGAATAGCCTCATGGAGCTGTGGTCCTTGATGCATTTTTTGATGCCCCATGTCTTCCAGTCTCATCGCGAGTTCAAGGAATGGTTCTCTAACCCCCTAACTGGCATGATTGAGGGAAGTCAAGAGTATAATGAAGGTCTAGTTAAACGCCTTCACAAGGTAGGGTCTATAATAATCTGTCAAGGTATTGGGGATGATAAGGAGCTAAAGGTAATACCCAGCAAAGCCTTAAGAGAAGCCAGGCGTGGTGGCACACGTGTTTAATCCCAGCACTCGGGAGGCAGAGGTAGGAGGATTGCCGTGAGTTCAAGGCCACCCTGAAAGTACATAGTGAATTCCAGGTCAGGCTGGGCTACAGTGAGACCCTACCTTGAAAAAAAAAAAAAAAAAAAAACAGCAAAGGAAGTCCATGCCAGGTTGAATTATCCGTTACCACAAGCTGCAGTGTTTTAGTTACTAACCCATTGCCAAATTTTAATTTTTTATTTTTTATTCTTGGAGAGAGACACAGAGAGAGAGACAGAAGGAGAGGGAGACAGATAGAGATGGGCGCACCAGCAGTCTCTCAGCTGCTGTGAACGAAATCCAGATGTGTGCGCCCCCTTGTGGGCAAGTGCAGCATTGCGCCCTTGCGTCACTTTGTTGTATCTGGCTAAACGTGGGACCTGGAGATTGGAACCGGGTTCTTAGGCTTAGCAGGCAGGCGCCTTAACCGCTAAGCCATCTCTCCAGCCCCACTGCCCAATTTTAGCAACCTTATCTTAGTCATCATGTTGGTTTCTTTAGTTGAGGATGTTTTTGCTCTTTGAGTAAAACAATGCTGCTAATTAGTCCCTACTTGTTCTCTATCTGGATCACATCAACTTGATGTTTTGGGTCTTATCTATCTGCCTTTTCTTTGGTTTGAGGTAGGGTCTCACTCTAGTCCAGGCTGACCTGTAATTCCCGATGTAGTCCTAGTTCAGCCTTAATATGGTCATCCTCCTACCTCTGCCTCCCAAGTGCTGGGATTGAAGGCATGTGCCACTTTTCATGGCTTTTTCTTTTTAAATTTTATTTATTTTATGTTAAGTGCAAACAGAGAGACAGAGAATAGGCACACCAGAGCCTCTAGCCACTGTAAATGAACTCCAGACACATGTACCACTTTGTGTAGCTTTATACAGGTACAGGCAAGCACCTTAACTGCTGAGCCATCTCTCCAGCCCTTCTTCATTTTATCATTTATTTATTTATTTTTGGTTTTGCAAGTTACGATCTCACTCTAGCCTAGGTTGACCTGGAATTATCTCAGGGTGGCTTTAAATTCACAGGAATCCATCTACCTCTGCCTCTCAAGTGCTGGGATTAAAGGCATATGTCACCATGCCTGCCTCTTCTTTCTTTCTTTGTTTCTTTTTTTTGTTTGTTTTTGTTTTTAATTAATTTATTTATTAGAGGGAGAGTGAGAATGGGTGCGCCAGGGCCTCAAGCCACTGCAAACGAACTCCAGATGCATACACTTTCTTGTGCTTCTGGCTTATGTGGGTCCTGGGGAATCGAACCTGGGTCCTTTGGCTTTGCAGGCAAGCACTTTCACCTCTCAGCCATCTCTCCAGCCCCTTCATTATTTATTTATTTATTTATTTATTTATTTATTTTTTTTAATATTGTTTTTTAAAAATTTTTTTACTTTATTTATTTTTGAGAGAGAGAGACAGAGAGAGAGAGACAGAGAGAGGGAAACAGATAGAGATGGGCGCGCCAGCAGTCTCTTACTGCTGTGAACAAAATCCAGATGCGTGCACCCCCTTGTGGGCAAGTGCAGCATTGCGCCCTTGCCTCACTTTTGCATCTGGCTAAACATGGGACCTGGAGATTGGAACCAGGTTCTTAGGCTTAGCAGGCAGGCACCTTAACCGCTAAGCCATCTCTCCAGCCCTCATTATTTATTTATAATCTATTTTTTATTTTAGAATCATAGTGAGAGAGAATCGGCACGCCAGGGTCTCAGCCACTGTAATCAAACCCCAGACTCGCTACCTAGTGAGCACATGTAGCCTTGTGCTTGCTCACCTTTGTGGGATCTGGAGAGTCGAACATAGGTCCTTATGCTTTGCAGGCAAGCACCTTAACTTCTAAGCTATCTCTCCAGCCCCCTTTTTTTGTTTGTTTTTCAAGGTAAAGTCTCTCTCTAGCCTAGACTGACCTGGAATTCACTATGTAATCTCTTGGTGGCCTTGAACTCAGTGGTCCTCCTACCTCAGCTTCCCGAATGCTGGGATTAAAGGCATGCCCCACTATGCCTGGCTCCTTCTTTATTATTTATTTATTTATTTATTCTTCTTTTTTCTAGGTAGGGTCTCACTCTAGCCCAGGCTGACCTGGAGTTCACTGTATAACCCTCAGGGTGGCCTCGAACTCACAGGAATCCTCCTACCTCTGCCTCCTGAGTTCTGGGATTAAAGGCGTGTGATACTACGCCCAACTCCTTGTTTTTTAAGAAAAATACCGTATTTTTTCGAGAGGGAGGTGGCAGATAGAGAGGTAATGGGTGTATCAGGCCCTCTAGCCACTGCCAATGAAAACCAGATGCATGTGCCACCTTGTGCATCTGGCTTTATGTGGGTGCTGGAGAATCAAAACAAACCTGTGTCCTTGGACTTTACAGGCAAATGTCTTAAGTGCTGAGCCATCTCTCCAGCTACTCCTCCGACTTTTGTTAAATATATATTTTTTTATTATTTATTTTTGGAGAGAGACAGAGAGAGGGAGAAGAGAGACAGATAGAGATAGGCGCACCAGGAATCTCTCAGTTGCTGTGAACGAAATCCAGATGTGTGCGCCCCCTTGTGGTCAAGTGTGGCATTGTGCCCTTGCATCACTTTGCATCTGGCTAAATGTGGGACCTGGAGATTGGAACTGGGTTCTTAGGCTTAGGAGGCAGGCACCTTAACTGCTAAGCCATCTCTCCAGCCCTCCTCCGACTTTTATTTATTTATTTTTTTTTACTTTAAAATTTTTTTTTATTTTTATTTATTTATTTGAGAGGGACAGAGAGAGAGAGAGAGAGGCAGATAAAGAGAGAGAGAGAGAGATAATGGGTGCACCAGGGACTCCAGCCACTGCAAACAAACTCCAGATGCATGTGCCACTTTGTGCATCTGGCTTACGTGGGTCCTGGGGAATCGAGCCTCGAACCGGAGTCCTTAGGCTTCACAGGCAAGCGCTTAACCACCAAGCCATCTCTCCAGGCCCCTCCTCCGACTTTTAAAGAGAATCTTTCAACATTCTGATCTTTTCTTCTTCTCAGTGTGTATATCTTACAAACATGTTCATTCCCAAGACATTATTAACTGTTGCCTGTGTTCATAATTCCTCAAATTTCTAGATTAGTTACCGTAAATTTTAATATTTGACTTGGTATGTTTTTTTTTTTTTTATCATTTCATTTATTTTTGGAGAGAGACTCAGACAGAGACAGGGAGAGGGAGACAGAGAATGGGTGTGCCAGCAGTCTCTCAGCTGCTGTGAACGAAATCCAGATGTGTGCGCCCCCTTGTGGGCAAGTGCGGCATTGTGCCCTTGCGTCACTTTGCATCTGGCTAAACGTGGGACCTGGAGATTGGAACCCGGTTCTTAGGCTTAGCAGGCAGGTGCCTTAACCGCTGAGCCATCTCTCCAGCCCTAAGTTTTTTTTTTTTTTTAATTTTTTATTTGAGGGAAAGAGGCAGAAAGAGAGAATGTGCATGCCAGGGTTTTCAGCTACTGCAAATTAATTCCAGATACATGCACCACTTTGTGCATCTGTCTTATGTGGGTCCTAGGAAATTATACCTGGGTTGTTTGGCTCTGCAAGCAAGTGACTTAACCACTAAGTCATCTCTCCAGCTCTTCTCTTTTCTTTCTTTCTTTTTTTTTTTTTTTGTTTTGTTTTGTTTTGTTTTTCGAGGTAGGGTCTCACTCTAGCCCAGACAGACCTGGAATTCACTATGTAGTCACAGGTTAGACTCATACTTACAGCCATCCTCCTACCTCTGCCTCCCGAGTGCTGGGATTAAAGGCATGTGCCACCATGCCCAGCTCCTTGTTTTCTTTTAAAAAAATATTTATTTAAAAAAATATTTATTTATTTGAGAGAGAGGTAGATAGAGAATGGGCACACCAGGGCCTCCAGCCATTGCAAACATACTTCATATGTATATGCCACCTTGTGCGTCTGGCTTACATGGGTACTGGGGAATTTAACCTGGGTTTTTAGGCTTTGCAGGAAAGGGCCTTAACTGCTAAGACATCTCTCCAGCCCATGTTTTTTTTTTTCTTTTTAATTTTAAAATATTTTATTTATTTTTTATTTATTTATTTGAGAGCGAGATATAGAAATAGGCAGGTAGAGAGAGAGAATGGGTGTGCCAGGACTTCCAGCCATTGCAAATGGACTCCAGATGTGTGCGCCCCCTTGTGCATCTTGCTTACATGAGTTGTGGGGAATTGAACCTGGGTCCTTTGGCTTTTCAGGCAAGTACCTTAACCACTAAGCCATTTCTCCAGCCCCCATGTTTTTTTTTTTTTTTTTTTTTTTTCTGGTTTTTCAAGGTAGGGTCTTACTCTAGTTCAGACTGACCTGGAATTCACTATGTAGTCTCAGAGTGACCTCTAACTCACAGTGATCCACCTACCTCTGCCTTCCAAATGCTGGGATTAAAGGCCTGTGCTACCATGCCTAGCTGAACACTTAAGAAAACACTTTCAAGAGCCTTGACTTGTTATAGCAATGAGCTGCTATGTGCAGCTCTGATTTAATTATTTTATTTTTATTTTTCAAGGTAGGGTCTGACTTTAGCCCAGGCTGACCTGGAACTCACTCTATTTCCAGGCTGCCCTTGAAGTCAAAGCAATCCTCCTACCTCTTTGCCTCCTGAATGCTGGGATTAAAGGCATGGGTGCCACCATGCCTGGCTTGGCTTGATGTTTTTAATTAAAAGTATCTTCTTAGCCGGGCGTGGTGGCACATGCGTTTCATCCCAGCACTCGGGAGGCAGAGGTAGGAGGATCACTGTGAGTTCAAGGCCACCCTGAGACTACACAGTTACTTCCAGGTCAGCCTGAGCCAGAGTGACACCCTACCTCGAAAAACCAAATTTAAAAAAAAAAAAAAAAAAAAAGTAATCTTCTTAGCTGGGTGTGGAGCCACGTGCCTTTTATCCCAGTACTTGGATGGCAAGAGGATCATCATGAGTTTGAGGCCACCATGAGACAAGACAGTGAGTTCTAGGTCAGCTTGGTCTAGAGGGAGACCCTACCTTGAAAAACCAAAAAATAAATAAAAACAAGATAAAGGATCTTTTAATTAATACTTTATTTGCAAGCAGAGAGAGACAGAATGGGCTTCTAGCGATTGAAAACAAACTCTAGATATGTGGCAGTTTGTACATCTGGCTTTATATGGGTACTGGGGAATCAAACCTGGATCCTTGGGCTTTGCTGGCAAGCATCTTAACTGCTGAGCTATTTCTCCAACCTACCTGAAAGTTGTTTTTTTTTTCTTTTTCTTTTTCTTCATTCATTCTCAGATACCTTGGTTTTTACAATTTGTTATTTCTCATCCAAATCCTTTTTTTTTTTTTTTTTTTTTTTTTTTTTTTGGTTTGTTTTTCAAGGTAGGGTCTCACTCTAGCCCAGGCTGTCCTGGAATTCACTAATTCACTATTATTCTCAGGGTGGCCTTGAACTCATGGTGATCTCCAACCTCTGCCTCCCAAGTGCTGGGTTAAAGGTGTGCGCCACCATGCCCAGCTTTCCTTCATTTTTTTCCCTTCCCTTCACTGATAGTGAATACTCTTTCCTATCAGATTTCTTCTTTTTTTTGGGGGGGGGGAGCCCAACAGACTGGCCTTCTGTCCTTCCTCCTGCTTTTTTTTTTTTTTTTTTTTTTTTACTTGATAGAGAGTGTGAGAGTGAATTGGCCTCCAGTCACTAATTGAACTCCAGATGTATGCAGCACCTTGTGTGCTTGCATCACCTTGTACATCTGGCTTATGTGGGACCTGGAAAGTGGAACATGGGTCCTTAGGCTTTGCTGTCAAGTGCCTTAACTACAAAGCCATCTCTCCAGCCCCCTATCAGATTTTTATATCCTGAAATTACAGATTTGCCTGTTCAAGACTATCAAAGTCACTCTTATAATTTTTAAATATTTCATTTTTATTCATTTATTTTAGAAAGAGAGCGAATAGCCACTCCAGCTACTGCAAACCAACTCCAGACCACCTTGTGTATCTGCTTACGTGGGTATTGGGGTATTGAACCTGGGTCCTTGGGCTTTGCAGGCAAGCACCTTAACCACCAAGTTTGGATACTGGGGATCAAATCCAGGATTTTGTTTTGTTTTGTTTTCTTTTGTTTTTTGTTTTTTATAAGGTAAGATCTCACTGTAGCTTAGGCTGATCTGTAACTCACTTGTCTTATACCTCTGCCTCCTGAGTGCTGGGACCAAAGATGTGCACCACCATCCTCTGCTGTTTCTTTGCAAGCTATTGTGCCAAGATCCAAGTAGAAGGGCTAGGCTGGAGCCTAGTGTTCTCTCTTCTGTCAACCTCCTACTTACTTGCTTTTAGGTTTTGCGACCTTTTTTGTTGCGTCGAGTTAAAGTGGATGTTGAGAAGCAGATGCCCAAAAAGTACGAGCATGTTATCCGCTGCCGACTTTCTAAGCGCCAACGCTGTCTTTATGATGACTTCATGGCACAGACCACGTAAGGGAGCACTGAGGGTTGGTTTTCGGACACTGAATGGGAATGTAGGTGGCTGTTAGGATATTCTGTATTTATTTTTTTCTCTCTCTCCAGAACTAAGGAAACTCTAGCTACAGGCCATTTCATGAGTGTCATCAACATCTTGATGCAATTGAGAAAAGTCTGCAATCATCCAAATCTGTTTGACCCTCGACCTGTTACTTCCCCATTCATCACCCCAGGCATCTGCTTCAGTACAGCCTCTCTGGTGCTAAGGGCCACTGAAGTTCACCCACTCCAGGTATGTAGTTGTCCCCATGTTGGGGTGCCTTACCCATATCTCCTCTTTTGTTTAGGGTCTGACTTTTTTGCGTTCTTATTACTTCTGTCATTTCAGTAACTGAGTAGTATTCACTTAACTTCGTTGTTTTCTAGTCATGTGACTTGGGGAAAAATTTTTTTCCCCAGGTATGATCTTACTCTAATCCAGGCTGACTTTGAACTCAGAGTGGTCTTCCTACCTCTCACAGATGTTGAGATTAAAGGCTTGCACCATTGCCAGTCAAATCATTAAAAAAACGCCGGGCGTGGTGGCGCATGCCTTTAATCCCAGCACTCGGGAAGCAGAGGTAGGAGGATCGCTGAGAGTTCGAGGCCACCCTGAGACTACATAGTGAATTCCAGGTCAGCCTGGGCTAGAGTGAGACCCTACCTCGCAAAACCAAAAAAAAAACAAAAACGCTGGGTGTGGTGGCACACGCCTTTAATCCCAGCACTCTGGAGGCAGGGGTAGAAGGATCGCCGAGAGTTCAAGGCCACCCTGAGACTACATAGTTAATTCCAGATCAGCCTGGACCAGAGTGAGACCCTACCTCACAAAACCAAAAAAAAAACAATTTTCAGGGCTGCAGAGATGGCTTAGTGGTTAAGGCACATGCCTGCGAAGCCTAAAGACCCTGGTTTGATTCTCCAGGTCCCACGTAAGCCAGGTGCATAAGGGGGTGCATGCATCTGGAGTTTGTTTGCAGTGGCTAGAGGCCCTGGTGTGCCCATTATCACTCTCCCTCCCTCTTTCCCTCTCTGTCTCTAATAAATAAATAAATAAAAATAAAATCATTTAAAAAAAAACAAACAAACTATTTTCTTTGTTTATTTTGGGTGCAGGGGAAGAGACAGACAGAGACAGAATGGGCAGGCCAGGGCCTCCAGCCACTGCAAACAAACTCCAGTTGGGTGCACCACCATGTGCATCTGTCTTACATGGGTTCTGGGGAATCAAACCTAGGTTCTTTTTTTTTTTATTTTTTTTATTGACTTTTAATCTTACATACCAAAAAAACCCCACCTGATATTTTCCTCCCCTCCCCCATTCCACTTTAGAACTCCAGTCTCCATCATATCCCCTCCCTTTCTCCATTAGTCTCTCTCCTAATTTGATGACATCATCTTTCTCTTCTATTTTGAGGGTCTTGCAAAGGTATTGCTAGGCACTGCAAGATCATGGATATCGAGGCCAATTTCTGTCTGGCAGCTGCATTGTAAGAGGTCATATCCTTCCTTTGGCTCTTCCATTCTATCAGCCCCCTCTTCCACAATGGTCCCTGAGCCACTGGAGGATGTGACAGAGGTGTTTCAGTGCTAGGCACTCATCCATCCCTTCTTCTCAGCACTATGTTGCCTTTTGGGTCATTCCAGTGGTCATCACCATCTGAAAAGAGAAGCTTCTCTAGCCAGAAGTGAGAGTAGCGTTAATATGTGAACATGAACATTTAGTGTAGTGTCCCCAGGGCAGCTTGGTGGGAATAATATATACATTTAGTCAGACATGAGCAGGCTTATACCCCCAAGGCTCATGACCTCACCTACCATAGACTTTTACTTAGGTTTTTCAGTACGGGTATGTATTCCTCTCCCAGAGAGGGCCTTCAGTCCAATTATGGAGCAGTTGGTTACCCCAAGAGTATACACGCCACTATTGCACCCGTTCAGTCATTGGGCCTGTCTGGCCAAGCTTGAATATTCAGCATCCACTATTTTCACTGTTGATGGCTTCTGTCTCCCATACGCTGCGTGCAGTGCAGCTTTTTCCAGCTTTCAGTTGGCTGGTCTACAGGGAGAAGGTTTTCTGCTCAGCACCAGCTTGCTTTCTCAGTGTCCTTGCCTCTCAGGCATGAGATGTCTTCAGCAATAGGGTCTTACTATCTATTTCTCTAGGGAAACCAAGGGCTTTGGCAAAAACCTTAATGTTTTGGAGGCTACCGGGACCTCCTTGGCCAACAACTCACTGGAAGGTATTCCATCCCAGGCACTGAAAATTTTCTAGTAACAGTCTACATCTTCTAGACGTTCCCTTATTCAAAAAAGTAATTTTACATATGTCTTATTGATAATATCTTGAGTTTAGATTGTCCCTCCCCCTGCCCTTTTTGTATGCATTCTCTTCCCATGGCCTCGCTTAGGCCATTCCCCTCCCTGTACTCAGTTCTTCTACTTACATGTGTATTACCATACACTTAAGTCCTACCCTTTCTTCCCTCCCTTATAGCCTTTTACCTGCTTACTGGTTTCTGGTACCTATTTTTTTTTTTTTTTTTTTTTTTTTTTTCAAGGTAGGCTCTCACTCTGGTCCAGGCTGACCTGGAATCAACTATGTAGTCTCAGGGTGGCCTTGAACTCACAGCGATCCTCCTACCTCTGCCTCCCAAGTGCTGGGATTAAAGGCGTGCGCCACCACGCCCGGCTTGTCTGGTACCTATTTTTAAACCTAGGTTCTTAGGTTTTGCAGGCAAGTGCCTTAACTGCTAAGCTGTCTGTCTCCAGCCCAGACAAGTCTTTTTTTTTTTTTTTTTTTTTTTTTGGTTTTGTGAGGTAGGGTCTCACTCTGGTCCAGGCTGACCTGGAATTAACTATGTAGTCTCAGGGTGGCCTCAAACTCTCGGCCATCCTCCTACCTCTGCCTCCTGAGTGCTGGGATTAAAGGCATGCGCCACCACGCCTGGCTACAGATCACTTTTTAACGTGTATTTTCATTCCCAAAGAATTGTGAACCATGTTATGGACTGATAGCTTCTTGGTTGAGCACTTCCCTTAAAATTCAGGAGGCCTTGAGTCTGCTCCCAATAAAGTAAAATTGGCTTTTGTATTTACCTATAGTTTAGTAGATGAGGGTGTCAGATCACCATCAGTCCATAGTTGAGGGTCAACCAGTGGGTGAAAATACCAGTGTTATTCCTGTTGAGACTTCACTCAATCAGGTATCCATTTTTAGGTGTAAACCCTAGAAATAGTGAATCTTTTTTAAAATTTAATTAATTAATTAATTTATTTATTTACTGAGAAAGAAGCAGAGAGACAATGGGCACACCAGGGCCTCCAGCCACTGCAAACGAACTCCAGACAGATGCGCCCCCTTGTGCATCTGGCTAACGTGGGTCCTAAAGAATTTGGCTTTGCAGGAAATGCCTTAACTACTAAACCATCCCTCCAGCCTGCTGAATCTCTTAAAGCCTTAACACATTTCAGTTAGTTCTCATTGGGAGCACCTCATGGTAGTCAGTATTGAAATCTCACTGGAACTCAGAGAATTATCTAAAGTTAAGAAACCTAGGGCTGGGGAAATGGCTTAGTGATAAAGCACTTGGCCTCACAACTCCCGAGTATCTAAATTCAGATGACCATGTAAGAGCCAGAGGCTATGGTAGGCTTCTTTAATTCCAGTACCTTTGTAAACAGGGAAGGAGACAGAGAGAGAGTTTCCTGGAAGTTCACAGACCAACTGGCTTGATGAACAGAGCACTGAACAATTACAGACCCTGCCTCAAGGTGGAAAGAGAGGATCAATCTGAAAGTTGTCCTCTTACCTCCCGTATGTGCACCATGGTATCTGTATTGCCTGCACTTGTAAAAACATGCCACATAAATATTTTAAAAAGAAATTAGAAACAAAAACAAACCTGTATCTCACTTTGGCTTCTTTCCTTATTCCCACTTTACTAGAAAGAAAAAAAGTAATCTGGAATTTCTTTTGTAGCTGACTAGTATTAGCCTTTTTTTTTTTTTTTTTTTTTTTTTTGAGAGAGAGAGAGAGAGAACAGGCGCGCCAGCAGCCTCTCAGCCGCTGTGAACAAACTCCAGATGTTGTGTGTGCCCCCTTGTGGGCAAGTGCAGCATTGCGCCCTTGCCTCACTGCATCTGGCTAAACGTGGGACCTGGAGATTGGAACCGGCGTTCTTAGGCTCAGCAGGCAGGCACCATAACTGCTAAGCCATCTCTCCAGCCACCTCCCCTTTTTTTCACAGTGGTCATTAATGTCCATTCCACAACATGAGTATTAGGAAAACAGTATCTCTTTCCCACCCTAACCAACTCTCCTGTTTAGAGAAAGGCAACAGAGACTAGTAAGACCCATGAGACCTATGATTTTGTTCACTTCCTCACTTTGTCATAAAATCCACACATCAGTTTTACTATGTGCTAGCTGCCTGGGAGTTTTGTAGGACAGAGGGGTGGAAATCAAGGAATTTCAGGTGAGTGGTTTTGTGGGAGATCCTTAAGCCAAAGCAAACAAGGCTCCTTGGGGCTTTCTCAGCAGATTTCCTTTCCTTTTAAAATTGAATATTGTGTGTACAATACCACATTTTGTTTGTTTATTTATCTCTCAGTGGACCCTTGTGGTTGTTTCTACCTTTTTTTCACCCTCAGTTTTTTTTCGAGGTAGGGTCTTGCTCTAGCCCAGGCTGACCTGGAATTCACTGTGTAGTCTTAGGCTGGCTGTGAACTATTTACAAGTAGAGACATACAGAGAGGATGGGTGCGCCAGGGCTTCTGGTCACTGCAAATTCAAGGTATGCATACCACTTAGAACATCTAGCTTTACAAGGATACTGGGGAATCAAACTGAGGTCGTTAGGCTTTGCAGGAAAGCACCTTAATCACTGATCCATCTCTCCAACCCTTTTTCCTCAGTTTTTTGAGACTGTATATGCCATGTACAGATTGTCCTTGAGCTTGACATCTTCCTTTCTTAAACCTCCTTAGTGTTTGGATACAGGTGTATGCCACCCTACCTAGCTCACCTTTTTGCTTTTATGAATAATATAGCTGTAATTGTGCATGTACAAATTTGTTTGAGTCCCTGGTTTCTATTTTGTGTATATGCTCAAAATGGAATTTCTACTTCTAATTTCTTGAGGGGCTGCCTAATTTTTCCATAGCAGTTCAACATTTTTACATTCCTACCAGCAGTGTTAGAAGGGTTCTACTTTCTCTACATCCTTTCTAACGAATTTAAAAAATATATATCATTCATGTGTGTGTGGGTATGCATGGGCACATAGAGTCTCTTGCTGCTAATAAATGTCCACCAAGCTTCATGTGGGTGGGTGGGGGTGGGGGTGGTACCCCAGGCTGTCTGGCTTTGCAGGCAAGTTTTAACCACAGATCTAATCCCCACCCTCCCCAAGGATTTTTGTTCGTTCGTTTGTTTGTTTTATTTTTATTTGTTTATTTGCAAGCAGAGACAGAGATAGAAGAGAGGAAGACAGAGAAAGAATGGGCATGCCAGGAGCTCTAGCCACTTCAAACGAACTCCAGATGCATGTGCCCTTGCACATCAGGCTTACATGGGTCCTGCATAATCGAACCGGTATCCTTTGGTTTCGCAAGTAAATGCCTTAACCACTAAGCCATTTCTCCAGCCCCGTTTGTTTGTTTTTTTGAGGTAGTCTCAGTGCGTCCTTGAACCCATGGCAATCTTCCTACCTCTGCCTCCCAAGTGCTGGGATTAAAAGCATGCACCACCACATGTAGGATATTTTTAAAAATATTTTTAGGGCTGGAGAGATGGCTTAGTGGTTAAGGCATTTGCCTACGTAGCCAAAGCACCCAGGTTTGATTCCCCAGGACCCATGTAAGCCAGATGCACAATGGCGTATGCATCTGGAGTTCATTTGCAGTGGCTCGAAGCACTGGCGTACCCATTCTCTCTGTGTCTCTCTTCTGTCTCCCTCGTAAATAAATTTTTTTTTTTTTTTTTTTTTTCGAGGTAGGGTCTCACTCTGACCCAGGCTGACCTGGAATTCACTATGTAGTCTCAGGGTGGCCTTGAACTCATGGTGATCCTCCTACCTCTGCCTCCCGAGTGCTGGGATTAAAGGCGTGCACCACCACGCCCAGCTGTAAATAAATTTTTTTATGTCTTTAAAAAAATATTTTTATTTTATTTGTTTGTGAGTGAGAAAGAGACAGATAGAGAAAGGGAGTGCCAGGGCCTCCAGCCACTGTAAACGAACTCCACATGGATCTCTCCAGATCTAGATGTTTTTTGTTGTTGTTGTTGTTGTTAATTTATAGCTAGAGAATTGGCGTACCTTAGCAGTGCAGTAGAACTCCAGAACGCTTTCACCACCTAGGGGACATATGAGACCTCGCACTTACCTCTCCTTTGTGCATATGGGGAACATAGGATCTGGAGAGTTCAACATGGGTCCTTGGGCTTAACAGACAAGCACCTTAACCACTAAGGCATCTCTCCAGGCCTGGATTTTTGTTTCTTCCCCCCCCCCACCACCACCCCATAAGGTTTCACTGTAGCCCAGGCTGACCTGGAATTCACTATGTAGTTTCAGGATAGCCTTGAACTCACGGCAATCCTCCTACCTCTACTTCCCAAGAGCTGGGAATAAAGGCGTGTACCACCACGCCCAGCTCAGTCCTTGAATTTTTTTCTTTTTGGTTTTTCGAGGTAGGGTCTCTCTTTAGCCCAGGCTGACCTGGAATTCACTTGGTAGTCTCAGGGTGGACTCAAACTCACGACGATCCTCCTATCTCTGTCTCCCAAGTTCTCGGATTAAAGGCGTGTGCCACCACACTGGCACAATCCTTGATTTTTGTATTAATAGCTATATTAGTATGCTAAGTGTTAACTTCATTGTGAGGTTCTCTTTCTTGGTCTTTCGAGGCAAGGTCTCACTCTAGCCCAGGCTGACCTGGAATTCAGTCTCAAGGTGGCTTGAACTCACAGCAATCCTCCTACCTCTGCCTCCCAAGTGCTGGGATTAAAGGTGTGCGCCACCATGCCCAGCTAGCATGTTTTCTTAGGCTTACTGGACATTTGCATTATCTCTGGAAATACATCTATTCAAGATCTTAGAGGTAGGATCTCGCTCTAGTCCAGGCTGACCTGGTGGCCTTGATCTCATGACGATCCTCCTACCTCTGCTTCCCAAATGCTGGGATTAAAGGCATGCTCTACCACACCCAGCTTGAGATGATTTTTTAAAAACTGGTTTAATTCACAAAAGTTTAAACTTTTAATGTAGTTCAGTTTGTCAATTTTTCTTTTCTTTTCTTTTTTTTTAGTGTCAAATCTAAGAAATAATTAAAAATTGTTCCCTTTGACACCATGCTTTGTGTTTCTTCTTGTGGCAGCGAATAGACATGGGTCGGTTTGATCTTATTGGCCTGGAGGGTCGGGTCTCTCGATATGAGGCTGACACATTTCTTCCTCGCTACCGCCTTTCCCGTCGCATACTATTAGAGGTGGCTACTGCTCCTGACCCCCCACCTCGGCCCAAGCCAGTCAAGATGAAGGTCAACAGGTACATGGACTAGGTGGATGGGCTTTTTGAAAAAGTGGAGGGGTTGGGATATAAAAGAAAGACTTGGAAGCTAGGATAGAGTATTTCTATGGGATACCTCCAACTACTGTAGACACACAAAAAAAAAAAAATTGGAAAAGGTTCTAAGTTTTGTTCCTTTGCTGCTGTTATTTTGTTTTCCCTTTTCTTCACTTGGTACTTTCTAGTTATCTCCTTTGCAAGGATCCCTTCTCCCTCTTTTGTTTTGTAATCTTTCTGTCTTTATTCCTTTCTTTTGCTGTTTATTATTTATACCCTCTGTCTGCTCATCCTTTTGATTTTTCTTTGCAGAATGCTGCAGCCAATTCCCAAGCAAGAAGGCCGCACAGTAGTGGTGGTGAATAGCCCGCGGACACCCCTTGGTCTTGTCCCAGTCCGACCCCCTCCAGGCCCTGAACTTTTAGCCCAGCCCACTCCTGGTCCAGTCACCCCAGTGTTGCCAGCACCACTGATGGTATCAGCCTCACCTACTGGACCCCCGCTTGTTTCTGCATCCCGGCCCCCTGGACCTGTTCTGTTGTCTCCCTTGCAGCCTAACACTGGCCCTCTTCCCCAGGGTAAGTTGAAAGTGAGCAAAGTAGGTGTGCTTCAGGAAGGTTCTTCAGACTGGGGAAGTAGTGAAATTAAATGGGGGGCTTATGAGGTATTTGATAGGCTGGAAGCATTTGTATGGAGACTTTCATCAGGATGTATCTGACAGATGTTTATTTGTGTCTGCAGTATTGCCACCTCCTCTGGGAGTCCTGAGTGGGACTTCACGGCCTCCCACACCAACCCTGTCCCTAAAGCCAGCCCCACCTGCCCCAGTTCGCCTGAGCCCAGCCCCACCCCCAGGCTCCTCTAGCCTGTTGAAGCCCCTGACAGTGCCACCAGGCTATACCTTTTCTCCTGCTGCTGCTACCACCACCTCTACCACCACAGTCACTGCTGCCACCACAGCAGTGCCGGCTCCAACTCCTGCACCACAGCGACTCATCTTAACTCCTGAAATGCAAGCTCGTCTGCCCAGTAAGTTCCCATGGCTTTGTGGTATGAGATTTGAGATAGGAAGAAGGGTTATATGCTATGGAGCATATAAGAGGAAAAGGAATGTGAGAGTGTGAAGTTTTAGGCAGCTGATTCATGTTAGCTATGTTTGTTTGTTTGTTTGTTTGTTTGTTTGTTTGTTTGTTTGTTTTGGTTTTTCAAGGTAGGGTCTCACTCTAGTTCAGGCTGACCTGGAATTCACTCTGTAGTCTCAGGGTGACCTAAACTCATGGCAATCTTCCTCCTGAGTGCTGGGATTAAAGCCGCACGCCACCATACCTGGCCATGTTAACTGTTTTGATATATACTGGTAATCATAATTGACCTCAAGGAACTCATTTTATGGGGAAGATGGCCCATAGAGTGAATAATGTAACTAGTGGTAAGCTTAGCACAAGAAAAGTATATGGGAGGCTGGCAGTGTAGCTCAGTGGCAGATTACTTAGCATGTATAAAGTCTTAGGTTTAGTCCTCAGTACTGCAAGAAAAGTGACAAAAATAAATTATAAGATAGAACCTAAGGTGGTAGAAATTTTCAGTCTTGGCAGGCCATTAGAGAATGTAAAGGACATTGAGAAACAAATGGAATTAACAGTGTATGAAAAGTACAAAGGCTGAGAATAGAGGCTTGGTTTATTGAGCATGATAAATGTGAGGAAGCTTTGGAAGAACTAGAAAATGGGACAAGTGTTTTCTTGGTGAGGTGTTTGGGATGTGGTGTTGGACGAAATGAGTCCTGTGTACATAAGGCATTCTTTGTTTGTAGCTGGTGAAGTGGTCAGCATCGGGCAGTTGGCCTCACTGGCACAACGTCCAGTGGCTAGTGCTGGGGGAAGCAAGCCTCTCACCTTCCAAATCCAGGGCAACAAACTGACTTTGACTGGTGCCCAGGTGCGCCAGCTTGCTGTGGGGCAGCCCCGCCCGCTGCAAAGTAGGTAAAACCCACCCCCTGTCCTGCCTTTTTCCTCTTCTCTGTCCTATTTGTGTGGCTCCTTTTAGATGTCAGCTTTTGTTTCTTTTCCTAGCTTTTGGTGGGTAGGGCCAGGGGGATTGGTTGGAAGGAATCGTTTTAAAAATAGGGAAAGGTCATTCTAGAGCCATTACCCCCTCTGTCCCTCTTCTGCCCTCCTCCCGCTGATAGGTGTTTCTATCTTTCTCTCTCTCTTTCTCTCTCTCTTCCCTTAACCCAGGGAATGTGGTGCACCTGGTGTCAGCAGGGGGGCAGCACCACCTCATCAGCCAGCCTGCCCATGTGGCCCTCATCCAGGCCGTGGCCCCGACCCCTGGCCCCACCCCTGTTTCTGTGCTGCCTTCTTCGACCCCCAGCACCACCCCTGCCCCCACTGGCCTCAGCCTTCCGCTTGCTGCTAACCAGGGTGAGGCTCTTGGCCTTCCTATTTACTCAGCCCTTACTGGCCTTGGTCCTTCCAGGCATGCCTTGGGCTACTGTCTGTCTAGCCTTCCCTCGGTGTTTTCTCTTGCCAATATCTCCATTATCTGTCTGCCATCTTTTTCCCTGAACTTCTTCCATTTTTTGAATCTCTTTCTTTTTACCTTCCTCTCAATGTAGCTTTCTCTTGCAGTGCCACCATCCATGGTGAATAATACAGGCGTGGTGAAGATTGTGGTGAGGCAAGCCCCTCGTGATGGATTGACTCCTGTTCCACCTTTGGCCCCAGCACCCCGGCCTCCAAGCTCTGGGCTTCCAGCTGTTTTGACTCCTCGCCCCACATTAACCCCCGGCCGGCTTACCACACCTACTCTGGGTAATGCCCGGACCCCTATACCCACACCCACTCTGGTGAGGCCCCTTCTCAAGCTGGTTCACAGTCCTTCGCCTGAAGTCAGTGGTGAGTCCTTAATGGCTGAAGCCAGACAGTTTTACCAGGAATGGATGAGACAGTATAGCCCTGTGAAGGTTACTGAGTACAATGGATCCCTTCATTATCAGCATACTGTCTTAATTCACAATGGGCCTCAAGCCCTGACCAACCAAAAAAGGTAAAATTTGTCCAAATCTTGGAGGCGAAGGAAAGGCTAAGTTAACCTGTTCCTGAATTTTTGACCTCATGTGGGAGTGAAGGCTTTCTGCAAAATAGATGAAGCTTAAAAGAAGACTGGATGGGATAAGGCAAAAGCAGGATAAGGACAATAATTCTGATGCTCGCCAGGTGTGGTGGCACACACTTTTAATTCCAGTACTTGGGTGGCAGAGGTGTGAGTTTGAGGTCACCCTGAGACTACATAGTGAATTCCAGGTCAGCTTGAGCTACAGTGAAACCCTACCTCAAAAAACCATTAAAAAAAAATTCTGATTTTAATTTATCCTCTGTGTCTCCACAGCTTCAGCACCTGGAGCTGCTCCCATGACCATCTCTTCTCTGCCTGTGCCGTCCTCACTTCCTGGGCCAGCCTCTTCTCCGATGCCAATTCCCAACTCCTCTCCCCTTACTACCCCTGTGTCTTCTACAGTGTCAGTCCCTGTGTCATCTTCACTTCCAATCTCTGTCCCTACCACACTTTGTGCCCCAGCCTCTGCTTCACTGACCATCCCCATTTCAGCCCCTTTGCCTGGTTCAGCTTCAGGGCCAGCTTTGTTGACCAGTGTGACTCCACTGGCACCTGTTGCCTCTGTGGCCTCTGGACCACCTCCTTTGGTATCAGCTGGAACTTCCCCATCAGTGTCAGCCTTGGCTCTAGGTTTGGCTACTGCTCCAGCCTTATCCCCACCTCAGACACCTGGTCACTCTTTATTGCTGGCTCCCACCTCTTCACATGTTCCAGGATTGAACTCAGCCATGGCCCCAGCATGCTCACCTGTCCTGGTGCCAGCCTCGGCTCTGGCTAATCCTTTTCCAGCTTCACCAAATCCTTCTCCAGCTCAGGCTTCCCTTCTTGCTCCAGCACCTTCTACATCTCAGGCTTTAGGCACCTCTCTGGCTCCAATGGCAGCTTCACAGACAGGAATCTTGGGTCCTCCAGCTTCTCCTCTGGCTCCTCTTCCAGTCCTTGCTCCATCACCAAGTCCTGCTCCTGTACTGGCTTCATCTCAGACTCCTCTTCCTGTTGTGGCTTCGTCATCAGTGCCAGGGAATCCTTTACCCTCGTCATCACTGGTACCAGCTCCAACTCCTGTGTTGGCTCCATCTTCAACTCAGACTATGGTACCAGCCCAAGTTCCATCGCCTCTCTCAAGCCTGACTTCAACACAGACATTGGCCCTAGGCTCAACATTAGTGTCCACCCTTGGTGGCTCATCTCCATCTCAGTTACACTCTTTGGGAACAGGAAATTCTCTGGGGCCCTTTCCAACACAGACATTATCGTTGACTCCAGCATCATCCCTGGTACCAACTCCAGCCCAGGCTCTGTCTTTGGCATCAGGAGCACAACTGGGTCCAACTCAGACATTATCTCTGGCTCCAAATTCTCCAATGGGCCCAGCTCCAGCTCACACACTGACTTTGGCTCCAGCATCATCATCTACTTCACTCCTGGCCCCAGCTTCAGTTCAAACACTGACTTTGAGTCCTGCCCCAGTTCCTCTGCCTACCCTGGTTCCAGCTCCAACTCAGACCTTGGCACTGACCCCAGCCTCAACACAGACACAAGCATCCCAGGCATCTTCCCTCATCGTTTCAGCATCTGGTGCCGCTTCCTTGCCCGTCACTGTGGCAAACCGCCTGCCAATTCCCAAGGATGATCCGGAGACACTGACATTGCGTTCTGGTCCCCCCAGCCCTCCTTCCACTGCTACCTCATTCAGTGGCCCCCGACCTCGACGCCAGCCCCCACCACCACCTCGTTCCCCTTTCTATCTGGTAAGTTTTACTTTACAGGAATGGGAAGTTAAAATTTTTTTGGAGTATTGGTAGGGTGGGTGAACAAGATTGAAAGAGATTGACTACAAATCAGGTTTAGGAGATAACTAAGCAGTTAAATGTGCTTGCTTACAAGCCTGCTAGCCCGAGTTCAATCCCTAGCACTCACATAAAGTCAGATGCAAAATGACACATACTTCTATGATCCCAGTTCTCCTATGGGAAGGAGAGCCAGGCAAATCCAGAAGCTCATGGGCCAGCAAGACTAGCACACATTAAGCAAAGTGGTTAAAACAAAATAACAAGAGAGACTTTGTCTCAACTGGAGGGAGAGGACAAACACTCTGAAGTTGTTCTTAGACACATGCATACACACACATAGATGTAAAAAATGATTATAGGGGCTGGAGAGATGGCTTAGTGGCTAAAGCACTTAGCTGCGAACCCTAAGGACCCAGGTTCAATTCCCCAGTATCCACTTAAGCCAGATACACCAGGTGGCACATGTGTCTGGAGTTTGTTTGCAATGCCTAGAGGCCCTGCACACCCATTAATTCTCTCAAATTAAAAAAACAAATGGGGCCAGGTGTGGTGGCACATGCCTTTAATCCCAGCACTTGGGAGGCAGGGGTAGGAGGATTGCAGTGAGTTCAAGGCCACCCTAAGAATACAGAGTGAATTCCAGGTCAGCCTGGCTAGAGTGAGACCCTACCTTGAAAAACCAAAACATTAAAAAATAAATTTAAAAGGGTGGGGGTTGAAGAGATGGCTTAGCTGTTAAGGTACTTGCCTGCAAAGCCTAAGGACCCAGGTTCAGTTCCTCAGGACCCACATAAGCTATATGCAAAGGTGGCACATGCAGTTTGCAATGGCTGGCCCTGGTGAGGCCCTGGTGTGCCCATTCTTTTTTTTTATCTGCCTCTTTCTCAAAAATAAATAAATTTATTTTAAAAAATTATTATAGCCGGGTGTGGTGGCACATGACTTTAATCCCAACACTTGGGAGGCAGAGGTAGGAGGATTGCCTTGAGTTCAAGGCCACCCTGAGACTACATAGAGAGTTCCAGGTCAGTCTGAGTTAGAGTGAGACCCTACATCGAAAAAAAAAAAAAAAAAAAAAAAAAGATTATAGGGCTGGGAAGGATAGCTCAGAGGTTAAAGGAACTTATTTATAATGCTTACCAGCCTGGGATTGATTTCCTAATACCCACAGAAAGCCAGATAGAAAAATTAGTGCAAGCATCTGGCATTCTGTTGCAACACAAGAGAACTTGACTCATACCCCCCACACACACATACATACATGTATAAAAAAAAGAAATATTAATACATGGCTTCCTTTCTCAGAGCGTATATTATTTTGTTTATGGTACTGGAAATTATACCCAGCATCAAAGAGTTAAACTCGAAGTTCATTGTAAGGTAAATAACCCAGGAATTGATAAGGAAGGTCTAGTGAGTACCTGTAGATCCCCTGTCAGACCTGTTGGTTAATCTCTGGTAAAGCCCCACACTACTAGACAAATAAATAATACTCTAACACTGAGTCCTTGCCTGGTCTATCTTTTTTTGTTGTTTTTTTATTTTTGCATTTATTTGAGAGCGACAGAGGAAGAAACAGGCAGATAGATACAGAAATGCACATCAGAGCCTCCAGCCACTGCAAATGAACTCCAGATGCATGCGCCGCCTTGTGCATCTGGCTTACATGGAACCTAGGGAATCAAGCCTCGAACTGGGGTCCTAAGGCTTCACAGGCAAGCGCTTAACCGCTAAGCCATCTCCAGGCCCTGGTCTACCTTTTTTATAAGATAGGCTGGCCTACTAGGTAAACCAAGCTGACTAAATTTGCCACCATCCTGCTGCAAACTGCTATCATAGTGGGTTTGAAGTATAAGTTCATTCTGGTTTTGATTTACATTTTCCAGTTTGCTGAGATTTTGAACAGCTTTTCCTGTTGCATATCTTTGTTAAAGAAATTTCTATTCATATCTTTTGCCAATATTACTGTTGAGGTCTACCACTGCCTCCCTAAATGCTAGGGACCAGACCTGGGGTCTTATGCTTGCTAAGCCAGTGTTCCACTGTTGAGTTTTGTTGTTGTTGTTGTTGTTGTTGTTTTTCAAGGTAGGATCTCACTCTATCCCAGGCTGACCTGGAATTCACTATATAGTCTCAAGGTGGCCTCTTCAGAGGTGGAGACAGGAACATCAGGAGGCCAGCTTTAAGCTACATGAGACCCTGTCTCAAAAAAGAGCAACAGGGACTGGAGAAATGGCTTAGCAGTTAAGGCGCTTGCCTGCAAATCCAAAAGTCCCAGGTTCAATTCTCCAGGACACACATAAGCCAGATAGATGCACAAGGTGGCACATGTGTCTGGAGTTCATTTGCATTGACTGGAGGCCCTGGCGTGCCCATTCGCTCTATCTGCATTTCTCTCTCTCTCTCAGTCTGTTTCTCAAAAACTAATAAATTAATAAATAATACATAAATGAAAAAGCGGCAACAAAAATTCTTTAAGTTTAAAAGAAATGGTACTTTAATCCCAGCACTGAGGAGAGGTAGGAGGAAGAGTTCGAGGCCACCCTGAGACTACATAGTTAATTCCAGGTCAGCCTGGACTAGAGTTACCAAAAAAAACCAAAAAAAAAAAAAAAAAAAAAAAAAAAGGCTACTAAGCATGGTGACGCATACCTTTAATCCCAGCACTTGGGAAGCAGAGGTAGGAAGTTTGAAGTTTGTGAGTTTGAAGCCACCCTGAGACCACATAGTGAATTCCAGGTCAGCCTGGGGTAGTGCAAAACCCTACCTTATAAAACGAAACAAGGGGCCGGGCGTGGTGACGCATGCCTTTAATCCTAGCACTTGGGAGGCAGAGGTAGGAGGATTGCAGTGAGTTTGAGGCCACCCTGAGAACACATAGTTAAAGTTAGTTCCAGGTCAGCCTGGGCCAAAGTGAGACCCTACCTCGAAAACAAAACAAAACAAAAAACAAAGGCTGAAGGGATGGCTTAGCATTTCAGGTTCTTACCTGTAAAGCTTAAGGACCCATCTATTCTCTAGATCCCACGTAAGCCAACAGGCAAAGGTGAGGCAAGTGCAAGGTAACACATGCCCACTAGGAGGCACGATTGTCTGGCTTTCAATTCAGTGGATGAGGCCCTGATGCACTTATTCTGTCTGTCTATCTGTCTCTCTCTCTAAAAATAACAAAACAAGCCGGGGGTGGAGAGGCCAAGGTAGGAGAATTGTCATGAGTTCAAGGCCACCCTGAAGCTTCATAGTGAATTCCAGGTCAGGCTGAATTAGAGCAAAACCCTACCTCGAAAAACAAAAATAAAAATAAATAAATAGAAAACAATAAAAATAACAAAACAAAATCCTTAAAATAAACTGGATGTGATGGTCCCTTTAGTCGCAGGACTTGGGAAGGTGACATAGGATTGCTGTGAGTTGTAGCTCAGCCTGGGCTAGAGTGAGACTCTGCCTTAAAAAAAAAAAAAAAAAAAGTTTAAAATTTTTTATTAATTTGAGAGCAAGTGAGAGAGAATGGGCGTACCAGTTGTATGCACCACCATGTGCATCTGGTTGACATGGATACTGGGCAATTGACTCTTTGTCCTTAGACTTTGCACACTTAACTGCTGAGCCATCTCTCCAGCCCAAAAAGATTTTAATAAATTCATTGTAGCTGTGCATGATTATAAGGCTTAACACTTGGGAGGTAGAGACAGGAAGCTTAGGAGTTCAAGGTCATCCATGTCTATATAACAAGTATAAGGCCAGCTGTAGATAAGATCAGACTTAAAAGGGGTGGGTCATTGTCTGGGGAGATGGCTTAGTGGATAAAGAGCTTCACATTGCCAGATCCCCCATAAAAGCTCAAAGCTGTGGCAGGCTTCCTATAACCCCACTGTGTATAAAGCAAGAAGGAGATATGAACAGTAAAATTACCCATAAGCACACAAAAGAAGTAAGTGGTAAAAAATAAGGGGCCTTGCCTCAAACAAGGTGAAAGACAAGTTTCAAGTTATCCTCTTATCTTTATGTGTGCACTGTGGCACTCTTGCTCACACACAGCATGCACACACAAATATGTATGTATACACAATTTAAAATTTCTATTTTATTATTTTTATTTTTGTTTTTTCAAGGTAGGGTCTCGCTCTAGCCTAGGTTGACCTTGAATTTACTATGTAGTCTCAGGATGGACTTGAACTCATAGCAGAACTCCTGCCTCTGCCTCCCAGGTGCTGGAATTAAAGGCATGCATCATCTTGCTTGACTTTAAAAGTTTTTTTTTTTAAGGGCTGGAGAGATGGCTTAGCGGTTAAACACTTGCCTATGAAGCCTAAGGACCCCGGTTTGAGGCTCGATTCTCCAGGACCCACGTAAGCCAGATGCAAAGGGCATGCATCTGGAGTTCGTTTGCAGTGGCTGGAGGCCCTGGCGCACCCATTCTCTCTCTCTCTCTCTCCCTCCCTCCCTCCCTCCCTGCCTATTTCTGTATCTCTCTCTCTCAAATAAATAAATAAAGTAAAATAAAAAAATATTTTTTTAAAAAAGTTTTTTTTTAATATTTTTTATTTTATTTATTTATTTTTATTTTTCATTTTTATTTTTGGCTTTTTGAGGTAGGGTCTCACTCTGGTCCAGGCTGACGGGGAATTAACTATATAGTCTCAGGGTGGCCTCAAACTCACGGCAATCCTCCTATCTCTGCCTCCCGAATGCTGGGATTAAAGGCATGTGCCACCACGTCCGGCTTATTTATTGGTTTTTTTGAGGTAGGGCCTTGTTCTAGCCCAGGCTGACCTGGAATTCTCACAGTAATCTCAGGGTATCTTTGAACTCATGGCAGTCTTCCTCCTTTTGCATCCCAAGTGCTGGGATTAAAGGTGTGCACCACCATGCCTGGCTCTGAATATTTTATTTTTACTTATTTACTTGAGAGAGAAAGAGAGAATGGGCCCAGTAGGGTCTCTGGCTGCTACAAACGAACTCCAGACACATGCGCCATCTAGTGCATCTGGTTTACATGGGTCCTGGGGAATCAAACCTGGGCCCTTAGGCTTCCTAGACAAGTGCTTTAACTGCTAAGCCATCTTTCTAGTCCTAAAAAAATTTTAAATGTATACATTCTGGTTACAGTCTTAATCAAATATGTGGTTTGCAAGTATTTCTTTTACTTCTATTGAGAACTGCCTTGTGTTGGTTTTTCTCCCTGCTTTGGAGATTTCATTTCAGGACAAGAGGTAAAGCTTCAGGTAGTAGTCAGAAAAGAGATTTGAGACGCTAGTGGTGCCCCCCCCCCTTCTGTAGTGCTGTAAATTAAATCTGGAGCTTTCAGTGTGGTAGGCAAGAGCTCTACCATGGAGCTCTGGCGCCCATAGTAACAAATTTCATTAAGAACCTACTTGTGGACTGGAGAGATGGCTTAGTGGTTAAGGCGCATGCCTGTGAAGCATAAGGAACCAGGTTCAATTCTCCAGGTCCCACGTAAGCCAGATGCACAAGGTGATGCTTGCATCTAGAGTTCGTTTGCAGTGGCTTGAGACCCTGGCATGCCCATTCTCGGTCACTTTCTTTCTCTCTCTCCCCCTCTCTCTAATAAATAAATGAAAATATTTTAAAAAGAACCTACTTTGTGTCACATAACTCTACAGTTATAACAAGCAAGATAAATACTAGTGAAGGGGTTTACAGTTTAGTGATTAGAGGACATTAATTATAAAGAACTTCAAGCACATTAAGTACTTTCACCGAAGAGAATTAAGTGATTTTATAGACTGAAACTGGAAGCACAGAGATGGGAAAGAAATGGATCTAGGTCATACAGATTTCTAGGCTGACAGGTGGCAATTTCTAAACTCTTAGATACTAGATAACTGGTTAGCTATTCCTAGCCTCACCCCATTTCATTCTTGTTCTAGGCAAAAATCTGCTGTGATTATTCAGTTCTTCTTATCTTTTTTTTTTTTTTTTTTTTTGGTTTTTCGAGGTAGGGTCTCTCTCTGGCCCAGGCTGACCTGGAATTCACTATGTAGTCTCAGGGTGGCCTCGAACTCTCAGCAATCCTCCTACCTCTGCCTCCCGAGTGCTGGGATTAAAGGCGTGCGCCACCATGCCCGGCTTAATTTTTTTTTTTTTTTTTTTTTTTTTGAGGTAGGGTCTCTAGTTCCGGGCTTGCCTCCATCTTACAGTGATGCTCCTACCTCTGCTTCCTGAGTGCCGGTTTAAAAGTGTATACCACTACACCTGACTTTGATCACTAATTTGAGGAAGGCTTCTTACCACATAAAAATGAGTTAGGTTGGGCTGGAGAGATGCCTTAGCGGCTAAGGCGCCTGCCTGCTAAGCCTAAGAATGCTGGTTCCGATGTCCAGCGGTTCCAATCTCCAGGTCCCACGTTTAGCCAGATGCAAAGTGAGGCAAGGGTGCAATGCCGCACTTGCCCACAAGGGGGCGCACACATCCTGGATTTCGTTCATAGCAGCTGAGAGACTGCTGGCGCGCCCATGTCTGTCTCCCTCTCCCTCTCTATCTCTCTGTGTCTCTCTCTCTCCAAAAATAAAAATGAAAAATAACACACAAAAAATTTTTTTAATGAGTTAGGTTAGATATTCTAAAGTTGAACAGTACATAGGAAATTTCTTTATTTTTATTTATTTATTTATTTTTATTTTTTACTGACAGCTGTTTTAATTGTAGACAATATCCCATGGTACTTCCCTACCTGCCCCCACTTTCCCCTTTAAAACTTCACTCTCCATCATATCCCCTCCCCCTCTAAACCAGTCTCTCTCTTCAGTTTGATGTCATCATCTTTTCCTCCTATTATGATGGTCTTGTGTAGGTAGTGTCAGGCACTGTGAGGTCATGGATATCCAGGCCATTTTGTGTCTGGAGGAGCATGTTGTAAGGAGTCCTACCCTTCCTGTGGCTCTTACATTCTTTCCGCCACCTCTTCCGCAATGGACCCTGAGCTTTGGAAGGTGTGTTTGAGATGTTTCAGTGCTGAGCACTCCTCTGTCCCTTCTTCTCAGCACTATGGTGCCTTCTGAGTCATGCCAAGGTCGCCACCATCTTGAAAGAGAAGTTTCTCTAACCAAAAGTGAGAGTAGCATTAATAGATGGGTGTAGACATTAAGAGGAGTGCTTACTGGGCAGTTTGGTGAGCATAGTATATACATTTAGCATGACACCAGCAGACATTACACCCCTAGGGCTCATGACTACCCCTGTTGTAGGTTTTCAGTATCAGGGATGTATTCCCTCCCATGGAGCAGGCCTCCAGTCCAATTAGAAAGCAATTGGTTTCCCCCATAATAGACATGCCACTATTGCACCCGTTGGCTCATTTGGCCTGGCTGGCCAAATGTGTGTGTGTGTGTGTGTGTGTGTGTGTGTGTGTGTGTATGTATGTATGTATGTATGTATGTATGTATGTATGTATTTTTGACAACTTCTTAATTGTAGACAATATCCCATGGTATTTCCCTCCTTCCCCCCACTTTCCCCTCTGAAATGTCACTCTCCATCATATCCCCTCCCCCCTCTAAATCAGTCTCTATTTTCAGTTTGATGTCATGATCTTTTCCTCCTATTATGATGGTCGTGTGCAGGTAGTGTCAGGTACTGTGAGGTCATGGATATCCAGGCCATTTTGTGTCTGGAGGAGCACATTGTAAGGAGTCCTACCCTTCCTTTGGCTCTTACATTCTTGCTGCCCCCTCTTACACAACGGACCCCGTTTTTTTTTTGTTTGTTTGTTTTTGTTTTTAAGGTAGGGTCTCACTCTAGCTCAGGCCGACCTGGAACCACTATGTAGTCTCAGGACAGTGATCCTCCTTACTTACCTCTGCCTCCTGAATGCTGGGATTAAAGGCGTGTACCACCATGCCTGGCGCAGGAATTTCATTTTTTAATATTTATTTGTTAGAGAGAGAGAATGGGCAGGCTAGGGGCTCTAGCCACTACAAACGAACTTCAGATGCATGTACTGCTTTGTGCATCTGGCTTTATGTGGGTACTGGGGAACTGAACCTGGCTCCTTTGGCTTTGCCAGTAACCACCTTAACTGTTAAGCCATCTCCAATCCTACATAGGAAATTTCTATAAATCGTCCATGTTATAAATTATTCAATATGCAAATTTTAATTTTGTATTCTGCTTTAATAGTATAGAAAGAATTTTCTCTTATAAGTGATTTCATATTTTTAAGTATATTTTATTTATTTATTTATTTTAGAGAAAGAGGCAGAGAGAGAGAGAATGGGAGTGCCAGGGCCTCTAGCCACTGTAAGCTAATTCCAGACACGTGCGCCCCCTTGTGCATCTGGTTTACGTGGGTTCTGAAAGATCAAACCCAGGATCCTTTCGCTTTGCAGGAAACACCTTAACCACTAAGCCATCTCTCCAGCCCGAGTGATTTCATTTTATATTGTGAGAGGAACAGTTTTATTTTGCCATATTCCATGTTAGTTCTTTTTTTTGGGGGTGGGGGGTCAAGGTAGGGTTTCAGTCTAGCCCAGGCTGACCTGGAATTCACTATGGAGTGTCAGGGTGGCCTTGAACTCATAGCAATCCTCCTACCTCTGCCTCCAAGTCCTGGGATTAAAGGTGTGTGCCACTAAGCCCGACCATTTTAGTATTTGTTTTTTTATGACCTCCATATATCTAAACATGATTATAATCTCCTATCACCCTCACTTTCCCCTTTCCCTGTTGAATCTTCTTTATTCCAACTCATATTCTATTTTTTAATAACTTTTTTTTTTTTGCTTTTTCGAGGTAGGGTCTCACTCTGGCCTAGGCTGACCTGGAATTAACTATGTAGTCTCAGGGTGGCCTTGAACTCACGGCGATCCTCCTACATCTGCCTCCCCAGTGCTAGGATTAAAGGCATGCACCACCATGCCCAGCAATAACTTTTTTTTTTTAAGATTTTACTTTATTTGTTTATTTGAGACAGAGAGGAGGAGGAAGAAAGAGTGAGAATGGGCACGCCAGGGCCTATAGTCATTGCAAATGAACTCCAGATGCATGTATCACCATGTGCATCTGTCTTACGTTGGACCTGGAGAATTGAACCGGAGTCCTTAACCACTAAGCCATCTTTCCAGTCCCTCATATTCCTTTTCTTTTCTTTTTCTTTGTTTTGTTTTGTTTTGTTTTGTTTTGTTTTGTTTTGTTTGTTTTTCGAGGTAGGGTCTCACTGGAATTCACTATGTAGTCTCAGGGTGGCCTCGAACTCATGGTGATCCTCCTACCTCTGCCTCCCCAGGGTTTCTCACTACGCCCAGAACTTGACAATTTTGCAAGTCTAGCTAGCCCACTTACCTGGGGATCATCTTGAGTACTGGAATTATAAGCAATGTAACCCAGCATCCTTGAAGGGGAAAGGGTATCAGAAGGTTCTGGTCAACGTAGAGTTTCTGAAGCCATTTCCTCTCCCCCTGCCCTCATAGTCTCACTCTAGCCCAGGCTGACCTGGAGTTCACTATGTAATCTCAGTATCACCTTGAACTCACTACAATCCTTCTACCATTGCCAACTGAGTGCTGGGATTAAAAGTGTGTGCTATCATGCCAAGACGTTTATTTTGTTTTTCTTTTGCTTTTCTTTTCTTTTCTTTTCTTTTTTTTTTTTTTTTTTATATGTTTTTCAAGGTAGGGTCTCACTCTAGCTCAGGCTGACCTGGAATTTACCATGTAGTCTCAGGGTGGCCTCGGAACTCACAGACATCCTCCTACCTTTGCCTCCCAAGTGCTGGGATTAAAGGGGTGCACCACTATGCCTGGCTTATATTCTTTTTTTTTTTTTTTCCTTTGGTTTTTTTGAGGTAGGGTCTCACTCTGGCCCAGGCTGACCTGGAATTAACTATGTAGTCTCAGAGTGGTCCTGAACTCACGGGGATCCTCCTACCTTTGCCTTCCCAAGTACTAGGATTAAAGGCGTGTGCCCTTCTATAGGGTTTTTGCTTTTTCTTTTCTTTTCTTTTCTTTTCTTTTTTTTTTTTTTTTTTTTTTTTGGTTTTTCGAGATAGGGTCTCACTCTGGTCCAGGCTGACCTGGAATTAACTATGTAGTCTCAGGGTGGCCTCAAACTCTTAGCGATCCTCCTACCTCAGGCGTGCGCCACCACGCCCGGCTGGGTTTTTTTTTTTTTTCTTTTTTGGTTTTGCAAGGTAGAGTCTCACTCTGGTCCAGGCTGACCTGGAATTAACTATGTAGTCTCAGGGTGACCTCGAACTCTCGGCGATCCTCCTACCTCTGCCTCCCAAGTGCTGGGATTAAAGGCGTGTGCCACCACGCCCGGCTTTGGGTTTTTGGTTTTTCGGGGTATAATCTCACTGTGCCCATGCTGACCTGGAATTCACTATGTAGTCTCAGGGTGGCCTGGAAC
Source organism: Orientallactaga sibirica (assembly GCA_036365145.1). Taxonomy (NCBI): domain Eukaryota; kingdom Metazoa; phylum Chordata; class Mammalia; order Rodentia; family Dipodidae; genus Orientallactaga; species Orientallactaga sibirica. Next base: position 4,082,532 of record JAEOAD010000888.1, read on the forward strand.
TCTCAGCCATCCTCCTGCCTCTGCTTCCCAAGTGCTGGGATTAAAGGTGTGCGCCACCACACCCAACTTCTATAGGGTTTTTATTTGAACTCTTGAGTGTACTGATTATTTTCTGTCCTGTTATTTCCTCCCTAGGATTGTCTGGAGGAAAAACGGAAGCACCAGCGGTCTGAACGCCTGGAACGGATTTTCCAACTTAGTGAGGCTCATGGGGCCCTGGCACCTGTGTATGGGACTGAAGTGCTGGATTTCTGTACCCTGCCCCAACCTGTTGCCAGCCCCATCGGCCCTCGTTCTCCTGGCCCCAGCCACCCCACCTTTTGGACATATACAGAGGCTGCCCATCGGGCTGTACTGTTTCCCCAGCAGCGACTAGACCAGCTATCAGAAATCATTGAGAGGTTGGCAGGGCTCAGTGTTGATGGGGAAGTGGGTCTTGGGGCCTCAGTGGATATAGTTCTTAGGGCTGGTGAAGGTGCTAACTTCTGTGATATTTCCAGGTCATACATTTTAATGATTTGCCTTCTTCCATTCACAGGTTCATCTTTGTCATGCCTCCTGTGGAGGCACCACCCCCTTCCCTGCATGCCTGTCACCCACCTCCTTGGCTGGCCCCTCATCAGGCAGCCTTCCAGGAGCAATTAGCTCGTGAGCTTTGGCCCCGGGCTCGTCCTTTGCATCGTATTGTGTGTAATATGCGCACCCAGTTCCCTGACCTGAGACTTATCCAGTATGATTGTGGTGAGTTCATTTGCTATTGTAGGACCCCTGATTATTCTCTTTCCTTTTTTTTTTTTTTTTTTTTTTTTTTTTTGGTTTTTCGAGGTAGGGTCTCACTCTGGTCCAGGCTGACCTGGAATTAACTATGTAGTCTCAGGGTGGCCTCGAACTCATGGCGATCCTCCTACCTCCGCCTCCCAAGTGCTGGGATTAAAGGCGTGCGCCACCACGCCCGGCTTCTCTTTACTTTTTAAAAAAAATTTTTTTTTAATTTTTATTATATATTTGAGAGAGAGTGAGAGAGGCACCTATATATAGAGAGAATGGGCGTACCAAAGCCTCCAACCACTGCACACATCTCCAGATGCATGCGCCACCTTGTGCATCTGGCTTATGTGGGTACTGGTGAATCAGTCCTTGAACTGGGGTCCTTAGGCTTCACAGGCAATTGTTCAATCACTAAGCCATCTCTCCAGCCCTTTAGTAATATGTTCATTCCTTTGGGAGGAAGAGACGGAGTGTGTGTGGGGGGGGACAGGGACACACAGGCTCTTCTGTTATGTTTTACATAGGATCTGGGGAATTGAACTTAGACTGGCACCATTTGCAAGCCAGTGCTTCTGATCACTGAGCCATCTCCCCAGCTCAGCCCTTGTTCTTTTTATTTTGGTGGTGGTGCTTTATTTTTTTGTGGTAGGGTTTCACTCTAGTGCTGGCTGACTTGGAATTCACTCTGTAGTTTCAGGCTGTCCTTGAGCACACAGCACTCCTCCTACCTCTGTTTCCCAGGCTGGGATTAAAGGCATGGTCCACCATTCCCATCCTTGTTACTATTATTTTTGTTAATGAGTTTACGGTTTCATGTAATACAGGATGGCTTTAAACTCCGTATCCTACTCCCTGTTCAGGTTATAGGTGTCACACCTGGCTTGTTCTGTTTTCTTCTTTTTTCTTTCTTTCTTTTGGTTTTTTGAAGTAGGGTCTTGTATTAGCCCAGGCTAACCTGGAATTCACTCAGTAGTATCATGGTGGCCTTGAAGTCACGGCAGTCCTCCTATTTTTGCCTCCCAAGTGCTATGATTAAAGGTGTGAGCCACCATGCCTGGCTGATCTCTTAATTTTTTAAAAAAATGATGTATTTTTATTAATTTATTACAGACAGAGCAAGAAAGAGAGAGAATGGGTGCACCAGGGCTTCTAGCCACTGCAAACAAACTCTAGACACATGTGTCACCATGTGATTCTGGCTTACGTGGGACCTGAGGAATCAAAATTGGATCCTTAGGCTTCGCAGGCCAGTTCCTTAACCACCAAGCCATCTCTCCAGCCCCCAGTTTCAATACTGTAAGTTCAAGTCCAGCTTAGCGGTTAAGGGGCTGCCTGCGAAGCCTAAGAACACACATTGGAACCTCCAGGTCCCACATTTAGCCACGTTTAACCTCTTGTTTCCCGAGTGCTAGGATTAAAGGCATGTACCATCACACCCGGCCTGTCAACATGTTTTGACAATTTCCCAAATGTCCTAAAATGTAAGAACTTTTTTATTCATATGTATCCAATACATGTGTTATTTTAAAAATAAATTAAGCTGGCCATGGTGGTGCACATCTTTAATCCCAGTACTCGGGAGGCAGAGGTAGGAGGATTGCCACCTTGAGACTACATAGTGAATTCCAGGTCAGCCTGAGCTAGAGTGAGACCCTACCTCGAAAAACAAAAAAATTAATTAATTCATTAAATTAATTAAATTAATTAATTAGCCTAGCATGGTGGGGCATACCTGCATTCACAGAATTTGAGAAGCTGATGGAGAAGGATCACAGATTTGAGGCTAGCCTAGTCCACAAGGTAAGACTTTGTCTCAAAAAAAAATAAGCCAGGTGTGGTGATGCACACCCAGTGCTCTGGGAGGCAGAGGTAGGGGGATCCCGGTGAGTTTGAGGCCACCCTGAGAATACAGAGTGAATTCCAGGTCATCGTGAACTAGAGTGAGACCCTATCTCAAAAATAAACAAACAAACAAACAAACTGGGCTGGAGAGATGGCTTAGCACTTAAGGCATTTTCCTGCAAAGCCAGAGGATCCCTGTTCGACTCCAGGGTCTACGTAAGCCAGATGCACAAGGGGGCACATACATCTGGAGTTTGTAGTGGCTGGAGACCCTGGCATGCCCATTCCCCGCCCTCTTTCTCTCTCTCAAATACATAAATAAATTAATTATATATATACACACACACACACACACACACACACACAAACTAAAAACATTAAAGAAAAATGGAGAGATGGCTTAGGGGTTAAGGTGCATGCCTGTGAAACCTAAGGACCCAGGTTCAGTTCTCTAGGTCCCATCTAAGGCAGATGCACATGGTGGCACATGCATCTGGAGTTCCTTTGCAGTGGCTAGAAGCCCTGGCATGCCCATTCTCACATTCTCTCTCTCCCTCTCTCTGTCTCTAATAAATAAATAAAAATAAAAAAAAAAAAAAAAAAAAAAAAGTGCCAGGCGTGGTGGCTCACGCCTTTAATCCCAGCACTCGGGAGGCAGAGGTAGGAGGGTCGCCATGAGTTCGAGGCTACCCTGAGAATATAGAGTGAATTCCAGGTCAGCCTGGGCTAGAGTGAGACCCTACCTCGAAAAACAAAAAAAAGAAAAAGAAAAGAAAAGATGGCTGGAGGCATGGCTTAGTGGTTAAGGCATTTGCCTGCAAAGCCAAAGGACCTTGGTTCGATTCCCCAGGACCCACATTAGCCAGATGCACAAGAGGGTGCATGTATCTGGAGTTCATTTGTACTGGCTGGATGCCCTGGCGTGCCCATTCTCTCTCTCTCTCTCTCTCTCTCTCCCCCTTTCTCTGTTAAATAAATAAAAAGAAAAGAAAAATGAGCCTGGTGTGGTGGTGCACACCTTTAATCCCAGCACTCAGGAGACAAGGTAGGAGAATTGCTGTGTGTTTGAGGCCACCCTGAGAATACATAGTGAATTCCAGGTCAGCCTGGCCTAGAGCGAGACCCTACCTCGAAAAACAAAAAACAAAAGAAAAATCGATTGATGGTCTTTGTTAAAAGTATTGAAACTGGGGGCTGGAGTGATGGCTTAGCAGTTAAGGCGCCTGCCTGCAAAGCCCAAGAATGCCCTATCAAACCTCCAGGTCCCATGTTTAGCCAGATGCAAAAAGTGATGCAAGAGTGCAATATTGCACATTGGCCACAAGGGGGCACACATGCCTGGAATTCTTTCATAGCAGCTGAGAGGCTGCTGACTTGCCCATTCTCTGTCTCTCTGTCTCTCTCTCTCAAAAAAAATAATATTGAAACTGGTTAGTTGGAGGTATAACCTCACCCCTCAAAAAAAAAAAGAAATCTTAGAAATGTCATTACAATGTTGTACTAAGCAACTTTCTAACATCCTATCTTTTTTAAAAAATATATTTTAATTTTTATTTATTTATTTGCAAGAAGAAAGAGAGAGAGATAGAAGAGAGGCAGACAGAAAGAGAATAGGCATGCCAGGGCCTCTAGGCACTGCAAACGAACTCCAGATGCATGCGTCCCTCGTGCATCTGGCTTACATGGGTCCTGGAGAATCAAACCGGGATCCTTTGGCTTTGCAGGCATATGCCTTGACCACTAAGCCATCTCTCCAGCCCGTAACATCCTATCTTAACCTATGGTTCTCATTTGTCAACTTTAACCTCTGTAAGCCATGACTGCAGATTTGTTCGTGTCTGACCTGTGAATTTGTTCTGGTTCCAGCTGGTGTGACTATAGTGATTAGAGATGTCTTGCTCATAAAGCATTGAGGATTCATTTTTTCCTCCCTAATTGTTTGTTGCTATATACCTATAGCCCTAGTTAGGGACTCAGAAATTAGATCCCAGGTAAAAATTCTGAAGAGGGCTACCAAGGGGAAAAAATTGTGTTTTGTTAATTTTTGGGAATATAAGAGAGGGGGAGAGAAGGAAGCAGAGAGAACTGGTACACCAGGGCCTCCAGCCACTGCAAACAAACTCTAGACGCATGTGTCACCTTGTGCATCTGGCTTTATGTGGGTACTGAGCAATTGAGCCTGGGTCCTTTGGCTTTGTAGGCAAGTGCCTTAACTGAAGAGACATCTCTCCAGCCCGATTTTTTTTTTTTTTTTTTTTTTTTTTTGACTTTTCGAGGCAGGTTCTTGCTCTAGCCCAGGCTGACCTGATAGCCTCGAACTCACAAGGATTCTCCTAACTCTGCCTTCTGAGTGCTGGGATTAAAGGTGTGCACCTCCATGCCTGGCTGGAGTTAATTTTTTTTTTTTTTTTTTTTTTTTTTTTTTTTTTTTTTTGGTTTTGCAAGGTAGGGTCTCACTCTGGTCCAGGCTGACCTGGAATTAACTATGTAGTCTCAGGGTGGCCTCGAACTCTCGGCGATCCTCCTACCTCTGCCTCCCGAGTGCTGGGATAAAGGCGTGCGCCACCACGCCCGGCCTGGAGTTAAATATTTTTGACTCAGTGGGCTCGTTGAAACTTTGGCCTAAAGCCTTAATTACCTTTTATTTGTAGTCTTTTTTTTTTCTTTCTTTCTTTCTCTTTTTTGGTTATTTTTTTGTTTTGTTTTGTTTTGATTTGTAGTCTTCTAGTACATGGTCTTTTCCCTTTTTTATCATGTAGTTCACTTTATCCCTGAACTCCTTCATATCTCTTCAGGAAAATTGCAAACATTGGCAGTGCTCTTGCGGCAGCTCAAGGCAGAGGGCCACCGAGTGCTCATCTTCACTCAAATGACCCGAATGTTGGACGTTTTGGAGCAGTTTCTCACGTACCATGGTCACCTCTATTTGCGTCTAGATGGGTCTACTAGAGTTGAGCAGAGACAGGTAACCCAGGTGTCCTCATCCCTTTAGAGAGTCACTCTGCTTCTTTGTTTTTCCCAAGCCATGGATTTCCAGAAGGATCCTACTAAGCTCTGGACCTCTTTGGGGGGGATGGGGTGCAGTGGCCTAGGTGAAGTCAGGAGAAGGGATTCAGTAGTCTCTGAATATAGTTTTTTGTTTTGTGTTGTTTTTTATTCCTAGGCCTTGATGGAACGGTTCAATGCAGACAAGCGTATATTCTGCTTCATCCTTTCAACTCGAAGTGGGGGTGTTGGTGTGAACCTGACGGGAGCAGACACTGTTGTTTTTTATGACAGTGATTGGAATCCCACCATGGATGCTCAGGCACAGGATCGCTGCCACAGAATTGGACAGACTAGAGATGTCCACATCTATAGGTATTAACTAGTCTTCCACTGCCTTACTACCTCTTTACTGATGGTGAGTGTTGTGATACATTTAGCTATTTATGCCCTACCTACATCTCCTAGGCTTATCAGTGAACGCACAGTGGAGGAGAACATTCTTAAAAAGGCAAACCAGAAGAGAATGTTGGGAGACATGGCCATTGAGGGAGGCAACTTCACCACAGCTTATTTTAAACAGGTACAAAATAAGAACCTTTACCCTGGGCACAAAAAATTTCTTGTTCCTAAAGGAGTTTGTCCTGCTTATTGAAAAGTAGCTGTTTTGGCCTCAACAAACTTGTCTCTCAACCAGCAGTACCTCTCATTTCCATGCTTCAAAGCTGGGCATATGAGCCATTTTTTTTTTAAGTATTTATTTATTTATTTGAGAGAGAGAAAGAGACAGAGAGAATAGGCACACCAGGGCCTCCAGCCACTGTAAACGAACTCCAGATGAATGTGCCACCTTGTGCATCTGGATTACGTGGGTACTGGGGAATCAAACCTGAGTCCTTAGGCTTCTCAGGCAAGTGCCTCAACTGGTAAGCCATCTCTCCAACCCTATAATAGTTTTTATGATTATTATTATTATTAAATATTTTATTGATTTGTTTGCAAGGGGAGAGAGAATGAATACGTGTGCCAGGGCCTCTAGCCACTGAAAACTCCAGATGTGTGCATCACTTTGTGCATCTGGTTTTACATGGGTACTGGGGTATTAAACTCAGGTCATTAGGCATTGCTGATGAGTGCCTAAACTGCTGAGCCATCTTCCCTGCCCCAAAATTATTTATTTGCAGAGAGAATAAGAATGGCCAGCTATTGCAAATGAACTCCAGATGCCTGCCCCACTTTGTGCTCCTGGCTTTACCTGGGTCATGGGGAGTCAAACCCAGGTCCTTAGGTTTTGCTGAGCCATCTCTAGTCTGAGCCTTTTTTTGTTTTTTTGAGGTAGGGTCTCACTCTAGCTCAGGCTAACCTGGAATTCACTCTGTATTGTCAAGGTGGCCTCGAACTCCCTACCTCTGCCTCCTGAGTGCCGGGATTAAAGGTGTGCGTCACCACACCCGGCTTAGTCTGGGCCTTTTAAAAAAATTATTTATTTGCAAGCAGAGAAGAGAGAGAGAGAGAATGGGTGTGCCAGGGTGTGTAGCCACTATAAACAAACTCCAGATGGATGTACTGGGGAATCAAGCCTGTGTCATTATGCTTTGCAGGCAGGCACCATAACCACAAAGTCATCTCTCCAACCCCCTCCCCCTTTTTTTATTTTTAATTTTTTTTTATTTATTTGAGACAGAGATACAGAGATAGGGGAAGAGAGAGAGAGAATGGGAGTGCCAGAGCCTCCAGCCAGGGGAATTGAACCTGGGTCCTTTGGCTTTGCAGGCAAGTGCCTTAACACTAAGCCATCTCTCCAGCCCCCTCCCCCCCCCCATTTTTTTTAAGGTAGGGTCTATCACAGGCTGGCCTGGAACTTACTCTCAGCCCCAGACTGGCCTTACTCATGGAGATCCTCCTACCTCTGCCTCATGAGTGTTAGGATTATAGGCAGGAGCCACCAGGCCTGGCTCTATAAATCATCATATTCTGTTGGCTAACCCTTTCTCTTCTGTTTTATCTAATAGCAGACCATCCGAGAGCTCTTTGATATGCCTTTGGAGGAGCCATCTAGCTCATCTGTACCTACTGCCCCTGAGGAGGAGGAAGAGACTGTGGCCAGCAAACAGACTCATATTTTGGAACAGGTGATAAAAGAGTGAAACTGTGTGCAGTGGTTGACTTTGAGTATCTTCCTTTGTCATTCTTATTTTGAAACAGCGTCTCTTACTGAACCCATAGCTCATTGTTTGGCTTGACAGTCTAGCTAGCCAGCCCTGGGCATCTTGCTGTCTAACCTCCCCAGCACTAGGATTATGGGCATATACACCCATTGTTTTACATGAGTGTCAGGGATGTAAACTCCAGTACTCATGCTTGCACTGTAATCATGAGCATCTGTAGTCTGTCTGTCTGTCTCTCTCTCTCACTTTCTTTCTTTATTTATTTATTTATTTATTTATTTATTTATTTATTTATTTATTTATTTATTTATTTATTGCGAGGTAGGGTGTCAGTCTAGCCCAAGCTGACCTGGAACTCACTATGTAGTCTCAGGGGGGCACCCTGCTAAGATTTACTTTTTTTTTTTTTTTTTTTTTTGGTTTTTGCGAAGTAGGGTATCACTCTGGTCCAGGCTGACCTGGAATTCACTATGTAGTCTCAGGGTGGCCTCGAACTCTTGGCGATCCTCCTACCTCTGCCTCCCGAGTGCTGGGATTAAAGGCGTGTGCCACCACGCCCGGCTAGATTTACTTTTAAGAGACTAGAAGCTGGGCATGGTGGCATACGCCTTTGATTCCAGCACTTGGGAGGCCGAGGTAGGATGACCGTTGTGAGTTCAAGGTCACCCTGAGACTGCATAGTGAGTTTCAGGCCAGCCTGGGCTACCTCAAAAACAAAAAAAGTGAATTTTACAGTAATCCTAAAATAGGTAGCACTGCTGCTGCTCTAAAACATTCTGCTGTCTTTCATTTGTCTACTGAATGTGTCTAGAGAGAAGTTTCTGCCTCTTCACAGATTGAAGTCGGTGTTGGCTGGTTTTGGGAATTTTGGGGGGATGTATGTGGGGAGATGTTTGTACTGTTCACAAACGTTGAAAACAGAAGGATTCAGGTGTTTCTGCTATCAGTCTTCTTTATTTCTTGAGACAGAGTCTTACTGAGCCTGGAATTAGCAGTTTCCCAGCTGACTGATCAATGAGCCTCAGTGATCTCCTGTCTCTGACTATTAATTTTGGGGTTATAGGTGTGCATGGCCATGCCTAATTTTTTATTCTTTTTGTTGTTTTTTTGAGTTAGGGTCTCACTAGCCCAGGATGACCTGGAATTCACTATATAGTCTCAGGCTGGCCATAAACCCACAGAAATCCTCCTAATTATTTATTTATTTATTTAAAAGAAATAGAAATAGGCAGACAGGGGCTGGAGAGATGGCTTAGTGGTTAAGGCACATGCCTGCGAAGCCTAAGGACCCCAGTTTGATTCTTCAGGTCCCGTGTAAGCCAGATGCACAAGGGGGTGCATGCGTCTGGCGTTCGTTTGCAGTGCCCTGGCATGCCCATTCTCTTCCTCTCTTTCCTCCCTCTGTCTCTAATAAATAAATAAATAATTTAAAAATTAAAATTAAAAATAAATAAATAGGCAGACAGAAAAAATGTGCACAGCAGGCCTCCTGCCACTGCATGTGAAAAGTACATATGCATGTACTGCCTTGTGCATCTGGCTTTATGTGGGTATTGGTGAATCAAACTTGGGCCATCAGATTTTATAAGCAAGTGCCTTTAACTTAACACTGAGTCATATTTATTTATTTTAAAGAGAGTATGGGGATGCTGGGGCCTTTTGCTGCTGCTCCAGATACATGTTACATGTTGTACTGTGTGTCCTGGGGAATCAAACCCAGGCTGGTAGGCTTTGCAAGCAAGTGCTTTAACTTTAACTGCACTCCCCAGCCTTTACCTGACTCTTGTACATGGCTGCTGTGATCAAATTCAGGTCTTCATCCTTGCACAACAAGCCTTTTTACCTACTGAGCCACTTGCCCTGTCCCTATCATTTGCTAGTTTGAAGTACAGTGTTCATTTGCTAGCTTTAATATAATACAATGCTTATAAGTATTTGATGTCATAGAAAAGCAAGATCTAGACTTGTAAGTCTGAGTTTTGACTACAACAATGCAAGGTTTGGTTTTCTTTTTATAAATGGAGGTATTGCTGGGTATGGTGGTACATGCTTTTCATCCCAGCACTTTGAAGGCTGAGATAGAAGGATTACTGTGAGTTTGAGGCTAGCCTGTGCTACAGAGTTAGTTTTAAGTCAGCCTGGGCTAAAGTGAGACCCTGCCTGCAGGGGGCGGGGAAGATTGATGTTATCACTATGTAATGATTTTGAACTACCTATATCATTTGAATTACTGGGCACAAGCCATTCTCTTACCTCAAATGGCATTGCTTTTTTTTTATTTTTTATTTTTTATTTTTTATTTTATTTTATTTTATTTTTTTGGTGAGATAGGGTCTCACTCTATAACTCACTGACCTGGAATTCACTATGTAGTCTCAGGGTGGCTTTGAACTCACAATGATTCTGCTACGGTGCTGGGATTAAAGGCATGGGCCACCATGCCTGGCTTCTAAATTTTTTTAAGTTTTGTTTATTGAAGTAAGAGAAAAAGAGAGACAGAGAGAATGGATGCACTAGAGTCTCCAGCCACTACAAATGAACTCCAGATGCATTGTCCCACCTTGTGCATCTGGCTTACGTGAGTCCTGGGGAATCAAACCAGGGTCCTTTTGCTTTGCAGGCAGACGCCTTCACTGCTCCAGCCCCTAAAGTTTTTTTGTTTTTTTGTTTTGTTTTGTTTTGTTTTTTTGTTTTGTTTGTTTTTGAGGTAGGGTCTCACTCTGCTCCAGGCTGACCTGGAATTAACTATGTAGTCTCAGGGTGGCCTCGAACTCTTGGCGATCCTCCTACCTCTGCCTCCCGAGTGCTGGGATTAAAGGTATGCGCCACCACGCCCGGCTTAAAGTTTTTTTTACATAGTATCTTGCCATAAAGCCAAGGCTATCCTTTAGCTCTCTCATCTTCCTGCATCAGCCTCCTATCTGGGAAGGGTTCTTTAAAAATTGATTCCTAGGCCCAGAGAGATTGCTTAGCAGTTAAATACTTGCCTGTGAAGTCTAAAGACCCTGATTTGAGGCTTAATTCCCCAGGACCCATGTAAGCCAGATGTACATGGTGGTGCATGCATCTGGAGTTTATTTGCAGTGGCTGGAGACCCTGGTGTGCCCATTGTCTATCTATCTTCCTCCTCCTCTCTCTGTCACTCTCAAATAAATAAAAAGTAAGCAAAAAAATAAAAATAAGTAAAAATTGTTTCCTATGCCAGATGTGGGTGGTAGCACATGCTTTTAATCCCTGTGCTTGGGAGGCAGAGGTAGGAAGTCACCCTGAGTTGACATAATGAATTCCAGGTTAGCCTGGGCTAGAGCAAGACCCTACCTCCAAAAAACAAAATAAAAATTGTTTCTTAGCTGGGTGTGGTGGTGCACAACTTTAATTCGAGCATTCAGGAGGCAGAGATAGGAGAAACACTGAGTTCTAGGCTAGCATGAGAGTACAGAGTAAGTTCCAGGTCAGCCTGTAGAGAGACCCTACCTCGCAAAAAACAGCAACAACAATTGACTGGAGAGCTGGCTCAGTGGTTAAGATGCTTGCCTGCAAAAACTAACAACCCAGGTTCAATTCCCCAGTACCCACATAAAGCCAGATGCACAAAGTGGCACATGCGTCTGAAGTTTGTTTGCAGTGGTGTGCCCATTCTCTCCATCTCTCTGTTTCTGTTCTCTCTCTCTCTCTCTCTCCATGCAAATAAAATATTTTAATAAAACAACAACAACAAAAGATTCCTTGATCCCATCCCAAAATCTACTACATCATAATTGTTGGCTATTGGATCTGAGCATTTATATTGTTTCCAAACTCTTTAGATAAAGAGAGACATATACCTTTAAGCAGCCTAAGGGGAAGGTTTTGGTCTAGGTAATTGCTGACCTGTGATTTGTGGACCCAAAATAATTAACATTATTTTTGTTAGTTTGTTGTTTTGTTAGTTTGCTTTTTTTTTTTTTTTTTTTTTTTGAGGCAACAGACACCAACAGACTGACTTTTTGTTTTATTTATTTTTTTTACTATTTTATTATTTATTTATTTATTTGAGAGAGAGAGATACAGAAATAGGCAGGGGGAGAGAGAGAGAGAGAGAATGAATGGGTGCGCCAGGTCCTCCAGCCACTGCAAACGAACTCCAGATGCATGCACCCCCTTGTGCATCTGGCTTATGTGGGTCCTGGAGAATTCGAGCCTTGATCCGGGGTCCTTAGGCTTCATAGGCAAGCGTTTAACCGCTAAGCCATCTCTCCAGCCCTACTATTTTATTTTTAAGAGAGTAAGAAAAAGAGTGTACTAGCAGGGCCTTTCAGCCATTGTGAATGAACTCCAGGTGCATGTGTCCCATTATGGCGCATGTGCAACATTGCATGTTTGCATGACTGCTTCTGGCTTATGTGGACCTGGAGATTTGAGCATGTGTTCTTAGGCTTTGCAGGCAAGTGCCTTAACCACTAAGCCATCTCTCCAGCCCTGTTTTTGGTTTTTTTAAGAGAGCGCCTCACTCTAGCCCAGGCTGATATAGAATTCACTATGTACTTTCAAGGTGTCCTTGAACTCATGATGATCCTCCTACCTCTGCCTTCCAAGTTTTGAAACTAAAGGCATGTGCCACCATACCCAGCAAGTATCTCTTTTATTTTGATGTCATCATCCTTTCCTCCTATTTTTTTAAATATTTCTTTTTATTTATTTATTTATTTGAGAGAGAGATACAGAAATAGGCGGGGGGAGAAAGAGAATGGGAAAGCCAGGGCTTCCAGACACTGCAAACAAACTCCAGATGCATGTGCCCCCTTGTGCATCTGGCTTATGTGGGTCCTGGAGAATAGAGCCTTGAAACCGGGGTCCTTAGGCTTCACAGGCAAGCGTTTAACCGCTAAGCATCTCTCCAGCCCCTTTCCTCCTCTTTTTAAGTTCTTGTGTGTGTGTCAGGCACTGTGAGGTCATGGATATCCAGTCCATTTTGTATAGGTCTCTACTCTTCCTTTGGCTCCTTTTTTTCCCTTGTGTCACCTCTTCCATAATGAGCCTTGCAAGGTGTAATAGAAATGTCTCAGTGCTGAACACTCCTTTATCACTTCTTCTCAGCACTATGGTGCCTTTTGAGTCATCCCAGTGGTCACTGCAGTGTGAAAAGAGAAGCTTCTCTAACCAAAATTGAGAATAGCATTAATATATGGGATAAACAAAGAAAAGTGCTTCTGGAGCAATTTTTTTGTTTGTTTGTTTTGTTTTTTGAGGTAGGGTTTCACTCTAACTCAGGCTGACCTGGAATTCGCTATGGAGACTCAGGGTGGCCTCGAACTCATGGCACAGCACTCCTCCTACCTCTGCTTCCCAAGTGCTGGGATTAAAGGCATGCGCCACCATGCCGGTTTCCCATGTTTTTGATTAGGTTTTCAGTGCCAAGCATGTATTCCCTCCCATAGAGCAGGCCTCCATTCCAATCACAGAGCAGTTGGTTTCTCCCTTAACAGTCATACCATGATTGCACTTATTGGCTAATTTTGTCTGGCTGGCCAAATTTAAGGCTTTTCTGTGTCCACTATTGACTTCTCTCTCCAATGGAGCTGCATGCAGCAAAGCTTTTTCCAGGTCTCTGTCAGCTGGTCACAGGGAGGAGGTTTTCTTTCTCAGTGCCCTGCAGTCCAAGTATGTAGAATCTTCAGCAATGGTGCCTTTTTTTTTTTTTTTTTTTTTTTTTTTTTTTTTTTTAATCCTGAGTCTCAGGCTGGAGAGATTGCTTAGTGGTCAAACGCTTGCCTGTGAAGCCTAAGGACCCCGGTTCGAGGCTCAATTCTCCAGGACCTATGTAAGCTAGATGCACAAGGGGACGCACACATCCAGACTTACGTTTGCAGTGGCTGGAGGCCCTGGCATGCCCATTCTCTCTCTCTACCTGCCTATTTCTGTATCTCCCTCTCTCTCAAATTAAAAAAAAAAAGCCTGAGTCTCACTCTAGCTCAGGCTGGCCTGAAACTCATACTGTATTCCCAGGCTGACCTTGACCTCATGGTGATCCTCCTACCTCCTACCCAAGTGCTAGCATGTGCCACCACCCAAGCCCCCTTGTTTTTGAAGCAAGGTCTATAGCCCATGCTAAAGGCAGACTGGAACTCACTCTATAGTCCCAGTCAAGGCCTTACACTCAAAGCAGTTCTTTCTCCTCTGTTCCTCTACTTCCCAAGTGCTGGGATTAAAATGTAAGCCACCATGCAGGGCTTTCCTTGTTTTTTGGGACAAGGTCTTACTGTATATTTCTGGTGGGCCTACAACTTGGGGTAGTCCTATCTCTGCCTCTCAAATAGAGATTTATAGGTGTTCACCAACATGCCTAGCTAACGTCTTTAATCTTTTTTTTTTTTTTTAAGCCCATGCTGACCTGGAATTCACTCTGTAATCTCAGGGTGGCCTCTAACTCACATAACCCTCCTACCTCTGCCTCCTGAGTTCTGGGAGTGAAGGCGTGTGCCACCTTTTTTTTTTTTTTTTTTTTTTTTTTCAGTGCAGGGTTTTGCTCTAGTGGAGGCTGCCCTGGAATTAACTATGTTGTCTCAGTATGGCCTCGAACTCACGATGATCCTCTTGTGTTTGGGTTTGTTTGTTTGTTTGTTTTTGAGGTAGAGTCTCACTGTAGCCCAGGATGACCTGGAATTTACTCTGTATGCTCAGGGTGGCCTGTAATTCATTGTGATCCTCTTACCTCTGCCTCCCAAGTGCTGGGATTAAAGGCGTGTATGCCACCACGCATGGCTCTTGTTTGTTGTTTTTTCAAGGTAGGGTTTCACTCTATCCCAGGCTAGCCTCCAATTCACACTGATCCTCCAAAGTCTGCCCTTTTTTTTGCTGCACTACTACCACGCCCAGCTAATTTCTTAAGCTTTTTTTTTTCTTCTTCTGCACATCCTTTAGGCATTGTGTCGTGCAGAGGATGAAGAAGACATTCGTGCAGCCACCCAGGCCAAAGCTGAACAAGTGGCTGAACTTGCAGAATTTAATGAGACTGAAGGCTTTCCTTCTGGTGAGGGAGAAGAGGCCAGTCGGCCTGGGCCTGAAGATGAGGAGATGTCACGGGCTGAGCAGGAGATTGCTGCCCTTGTAGAACAGGTCAGTGTCAGACCCAGTACTTGCCTTTATACTTTATAACTTATACCAGGGCTCAGAACTTTTTTCTTTTCCTGTCTTTCCTGGTGATAATAAACAAGTGATAAGCCCTGACCACGAAGACCCTATATTCATCAACTGTACTCCCCACAGCTTACTCCCATTGAACGATATGCCATGAAATTCCTTGAAGCCTCATTGGAGGAAGTGAGCCGGGAGGAGCTCAAGCAGGCAGAAGTGAGTATTTCTGGAGCATGGGATATATAGTTGGAAATAGCTAATTTCTACTTTGCTAATTTATACTCTTGTTTGCTTCTTGCTGATAACCACCTTGGGCTATGTTGTTGGTAGGAGCAAGTGGAAGCTGCCCGCAAAGACCTGGACCAAGCCAAGGAAGAAGTGTTCCGTCTACCCCAAGAGGAGATGGAGGGGCCAGGGGTTGGGGATGAGATGTGCTGTGGGACTAGTGGAGGCAGCCACCGGCGTAGCAAGAAAGTCAAAGCTCCTGAGAGGCCCGGGACTCGTATCAGTGAGCGTCTTCGTGGAGCTCGGGTTGAAACTCAAGGGGCAAACCACACTCCTGTCACATCTAGCCATCATACCCGCAATACCTCCACACCCCCCAGATGCAGCCCTGTGAGGGATCGTGTTTCTAGACCACTGTCCAGGCCTCGATCTGCTCCTGCTCCTGCCACAGTTCCTGTCCCAGCCTCTGTACCCATTTCAACCTCAAATCCAGTGAACATTCTTCCTGTCCATATCTTGCCTACTCCTGCACCTGTGCCTCAGCTTCCTCCTCGTTCTCCTGCCTGTACCCCTCCTCCTACCTGTACTACTCCTACCTGTAGCCCTGTATCTCCTCACACCTCCCCCCCTGCTCATACCTCTCTCTTAACTCCTTCCTCACCTATCCTGCTTGGTTCTTCTATGCCCATCTCTCACACAGTCACCAACCTTCCCTTGGGCTTGGGCCCTGAGGCAGATCTCTGTGTACAAGAGTTGGCATCTATGGAGCCTCTGGAACTGGCTGGCATGATCAGTTCTGAGGCTTCCCCGCCTAGTCTTGTACCTTCAAAGGATCTGTTGCCAGCTGCTATTGAGACTCTGCCTGAGTCAGAAAAGAATCTTCCTCTTACTTCTTCTGCACCCAGTCCAACTTTGGAGGCTGGCAGCATCCCCAACGGTCAGGAACAGGAGGTAACAGACCCTGATGAGGTGGCCATTCTCACAGTGCTGCCTAATAGTGAGGAGTCCCCCATGGATCTGAATGAGAGCAACGGGTTGGAGCTCCCACCCTCAGCAGCATGTGATGAGCCACTTCAGGAGCCACTGGAGGCCAAAAGGAACTTGGAAGAGGTGGGGGATGCTCAAACCTCCATCTCCAACCAAGAAAAACCACAAGAACTTGTTATGGTTGAGGTCCCAGCCCCATCAACCTCCTCTTCAGCCACTTCCTCTCCCGAGGGTCCTTCACCTGCCCGGCCCCCACGGCGTCGCACCAGTGCTGATGTAGAAATTAGGGGCCAGGGGACTGGCCGACTAGGGCAACCTCCAGGTCCCAAAGTGCTTCGCAAGCTTCCAGGAAGGCTAGTAACTGTGGTGGAGGAAAAAGAGCTTGTGAGGCGACGGCGACAACATCGGGGAGCTGCCAGCAACCTAGTGCCTGGAATCTCTGAAACTATTGCCAGCCCTGGAAGCCCATTGACTCACAGTGCATCAGGGCCAGAAACCTCACCTACCACCAGTGGGCCCTGTGAAGCTGCTCCCTCATCCTCACTCCCCACCCCACCCCAACAGCCCTTCATAGCTCGTAGTCATGTTGAGCTGGGGATTACAGGTGGGAGCAGCCCAGAGAATGGAGAAGGGCCACCGCTTGCTATCACACCACCTGCTGTGAAACGTCGGAGGGGAAGGCCCCCTAAGAAGAACAGATCTCCAGCAGATAGATGTGGGAGAGGGATGGATGAGGCATCCTCATCCACCTCTAAGGAAAAAACCAATGGGGTTGATCCTGGGACTGAAACTGTAATGGTTGCAGATCCTGTCTCAGGGTCCCAGCTTATTTCTGGGCCTCAGCTCCTTGTACCCCAACAAGTCCACAGGCCAGAGCCCATCGTCCTGTCACCTGTGGAGAAAAAAAGGCGTGGGCGGCCCCCTAAGACACGGGAATTGCCCATCCCTGGGACCATTTCTTCTCCAGGGGATGGCAATTTAGAGAGCCGGACACAGCCACTCCCACCACCCCTGACACCACTCCCATCCTTGCCACCTTGTCCCACTGCTACTGTCGCCAACACTGTCACCACCGTCACCATTTCAACGTCCCCACCCAAGAGGAAACGGGGCCGACCTCCCAAGAATCCACCATCACCACGGCCCAGCCAGCTCCCTGTCTTGGACCGTGACAGCTCTTCTGTCCTTGAGAGCTGTGGACTGGGGAAACGGCAACAACCCTTGTGCCAGGGGGAGAGTGAGGGCAGTTCCTCTGATGAAGATGGAAGCCGCCCTCTCACCCGCCTGGCTCGCCTGCGACTTGAAGCAGAGGGAATACGGGGACGAAAGAGTGAAGGGTCCATGGTGGTGGCTGTAATTCAGGATGACCTGGATTTAGCAGATAGGGGGCCAAGTGGGTTAGAACTGACACCTCCTGTGGTCTCTTTAACCCCAAAATTACGCTCAACCCGGCTGCGTCCAGGGTCTTTAGTCCCCCCACTAGAGACTGAGAAGGTGCCTCGCAAAAGGTCAGGTGCTCCAGTTGGTGGGAGTCCTGTGATGACAAAGCGGGGCCGTCTACAGCCCCCAAGTCCCTTGGGGCCTGAGGGCTCAGTAGAGGAGTCTGAGGCTGAAGCCTCGGGTGAAGAGGAAGGGGATGGGACCCCACGCCGTCGGCCTGGTCCCCGCAGGCTCATTGGGACCACCAACCAAGGGGACCAGCGTATTCTGCGCAGCAGTGCTCCTCCCCACCTGTCTGGCCCTATCATTAGTCACAGAGGCCGCAAGGCCAAGACGTGAGTGGGCTGCCCCTCCATCTAGGTATCCCACCATAGCCGCTGTCCCTCCATGACCAGGCCTGACTCTGTTAACCACTACTTGAAGTCTTGAGGGGAAAAGCCTCCAAGGAGACATAGGGACCTTCTCCCTTCTTTTCACCAAAGTAGGGGGTAGGTAACTGGTTGTCATGGAAACGGGGCTCATCACAACCCCCTTCTCTCCTATCCCACATAGCTGGGCAGTGTTAAGGGTGGCAAGATAGTCTCTGTCCCCACCCCCTTGTACTTGATTCCCAAGATATCTTTCACAGCTCCACACTCTTAGGAAAAAGGGGAGGGGCTTCTCTATAATGAGTTTTTTTTTTTTTTTTTTAAGAAGAAAAAATAATAAACATAGTTTCTGTACAAGCATCCGTGTAAGGAGGCTTCTGATTTTCTGGTCTGGTGGAGGGTTGGGTGGGAAATTGGGAATCATTTTTCTCCTCTCCCTCTTGGAAAGACTAATACTTGATCTCTAAACCCAGGATTGTATACCTTTGAGGCAGAACTCTTTCCCACTAAAGCAAAGGGAAAATCAGTAATTCTGACCTGGTAGGATGTTTCCCTAGAGCCTCAGTTTTAATCACTCAGACAGTTCTCCTGATTGCTGGACTTCCCTCGACTCTCCCAATACCTCAGCCTTCCCTTCTTTTAACCCTCTTGCTCAGGTGCTTTCACTCCTTTCTTCAGAAGGCAGACATCCTACTCCATTTGCTTTATCCCATGGCCCTCCTCTGCTCTCCATGTAGCCAAACTGGTTTGAGTTGGCCACACCCCTTCCCAGCTCCCTGGGCTCTTCACATGGTGACTGGCCATCCAACCCCACCTTGGCTTGGCTTGGAGCCCTGAGTCAGCTTCATCTCTACCCAAGCCAAATCAAACCTGAGGCAGGAGCCGAAACAGTCCATCAAAGCTTATAGCCAGGTAAGATCCCATTTTCATAATATTTTCTGACCTCAACTCCTGGGCGCTCTCGGATTCTTTTCCTCCTTGCTGACTACTTCATTGGAGTTCATTTCTCATAGCTACAATCCCTGCAGTTTTGTTGTAGCTCATTTCCTTTCCCTTTGCTTTTTTCACCCTATTTGTGTTTGGAAAAATCACACTTGGCTTTATTTTGTTTAGGAGAATGATAGGACGTGAGGATGGAAAAGTGATTAGATGAGGAGTGTAGAGTGGCTGAGAAAAAAGGAGGGCATCATTACATAGGTTTCTGTGTAAGTGATGAGGTCATTTGGACTGCTGATTTGATTGTTTCGTGTGGTTTGGATTAAAATGGAGGGAGGAGGTAGCAAGAAGGCAGCATAGAACAGGAGGCCCCAACTTGGAGAGGTAAGAACTTCCTGACATTTAGAGGTTTTCAGGTAACCCAGGTTGGCTTCAAACTGACTGGCTCCCTGACCTTCCAGTTTCTACTCCTGAGTATTGGGGATACAGGTGTGTGCCACTACAACCACTTGTTTTTGTTGTTGCTGTTACTAGTTTTTAACTGTAAAAAGACTTCACTCTGTACTTTTCCCCTTCCTCCATCCCCAGAGGTGTTTTCATGTGAAATGGCTATTTGAAGTGAGATGTTCTCTGACTCTTCAATACTCCAGTATTGGCCATAGGGGAAACCTTAGGGCCCTTTGAAATGCAGTTTAAAATTACCTGGGCATGATGGCACATTCATGTAATTCCACTGTTCAATAGGTGGAGGGAGAAAGATTGAAAGTTCAAAGTCACCCTGTCTACAAAATACCACTTAGTCAACTTATTAATCTTACTAGTTTTAGTGAAGCGTGGTGGTGCACGCCTTTACTCCCAGCACTCAGAAGGCAGGATCACTGGATTCAAGGCCACCCAGAGACTACATAGTGAATTCCAGGTCAGCCTGGACCAGAGCAAGACTGTAACCTCTAAAAACCAAAAAAAGTTTTGAGATTCTGAATTTCTCTTGCTTCTCAGTGTATATTTCAGTTTTACTTCTCTCTGTTTTGACAAGAGTAATAGGTTCACACTTGCCTTCAAAGATTCAGAATCTTAAGCTGAGGGAAAGGAATCCAGCCACATATTTTATCTCCTGGTCTGAGTCACTAGAGGATTCCCCAGTAAGGCAGCATTCCTGAGAGTTGTGCAAGGCCAGTAGACAGAATGTTTTGAGAGGGGTGGAGTCAGCAAGCCATAGAAGGGCTAATTTGTTGGGCTTACAAGTGCCTTGACTATATCGCCCACAGGTGATGGAGGACGAGGAGAAAGCAGTGGAGAGCTTGGTGAGCAACAAGGAATCTGCTCATTCTCCATCCCCCATCCGCTGCTGCTGGCTCCGCCTCCGCTATTGGGCAGCTACTAGCATTATCTGTGGCTGTTCTTGCCTGGGAGTCATGGCTCTTGTGTTTGCCATCAAGGTGAGGAAATTCCTGTGGGAACAAGGGTGGGTTTAAAGCAGCAGTTCTGGTATCTGACTTGTCTACATTAATCAGTTCATAAATAACCTGGCTCTGGGCTTAGTCCCAGAATAAGATATGATTCCAGTTGTCAAAGGACTTAGTGTCTAATGGGAGAGTTGACAGTTGAAAATGGCTAATTAATGGAATGTAGCTCATTAATACTGTGAAAGAGGAAGCACAGGGTACTCAGAGCAAAGAGGGATTGTGTGTGTGTGTATGTTTGTATGTGAGAGAGTAGGTAGCATCCAAAAGGAGATGATATGAAAGGAACTTTAAAGGATGAGTTGGATGAGGGTAAAAGGACATTCCAGATAAAGGGAGCTGTGTTTACAGTTGCTTGAATTGTTATTTCAGCACAACTGTTCTAGTGAAGAATCCTTTAAGATGAAGCCAAAGAGTCCAGATCCCTTAAGGCTCCCAACTCTGTGTTTTAACAAATCTAACTTTAATACTAGGGAGCCATCAAAGAGATTTTGCAGAAGAGAGTGACATAGGCAGATTTGTGATTTAGAGAGATCCACTCTCAGTGTGAGGATATGGCTCAGTTAATAAAGGTGCTAAATGTCCAAGGCTGACTACCTGAGTTTGTATCCCAAGATCCCACCTAAACTGGACATGGTAGTGCACAGCCTTCTTATACTAAGATGGGAAGCAGAGACAGGAGAATCCTAGAAGCTCTCAGGCTAGCTAGCCTGGTATATGCAACACTGAACAAAGTACCCTGCCTCAAAGAAGATGAAAGGCGAGGACTCTCACTTAAAGTTGTACTCTCACCTCCACACGTGTCATGGCACCCCATGCACCATGAGCACACGTATGTACAAACACAAAAAATAGAGCATGGTGTGGTGTGCATGCTTTTAATTTCAGCCCATAGGAAGCAAAGGGGAAGGATCACTGTAAGTTCAAGGTCACCCTGGGACTACAGAGTGAGTTCCAGTCAGCCTGGATTACAGTAAGACCCTACCTTAAAAAAACCAACAAGACTTGCCAGGCGTGGTGACGCACGCCTTTAATCCCAGCACTCGGGAGGCAGAGGTAGGAGGATCTCTGAGAGTTCGAGGCCACCCTGAGACTACATAGTTAATTCCAGGTCAGCCTGGACTAGAGTGAAACCCTACCTCGAAAAAACAAAACAAAACAAAACCAACAAGCTGGGCGAGATGGCCCACACCTTTAATCCCAGCACTTGGCAGAGGTAGGAGGATAACTGTAAATTCGAACAAGTGGGTCATGGTGGTGCACACCTTTAATCTCAGCACTAGGGAGGCAGAAGTAGGAGGATTGCTGTGAGTTCAAGGCCCCCCTGAGAGTACATAGTGAATTCCAGGTCAGCCTGGGCTAGAGTGAGATCCTATCGCGAAAAACAAAAATAAACAAACAAAAAATAGATATACTCTCAAGACATCCATGGAGAGTGAATTGTCAAGACTTGAGGCCACTGAGCAGTCTGGAGGAAGTAGTAGAGTCATTGAGTGTGCTTCACCTCCATGTATTCCCTGTCTGTGTTTGTATTGAGCACTGGGGGGAGGGGGAGATTACTGGGAATTGAATTCAGAGCTTTTGCCATGGCAACTATACTACCATTGAGCTATAGCCCCAGCACACACATGCCTTTTGAAAGACTACTCAGGCTAACTTAAATACCGTGCTGGAATTTCCTCACACCCTAGATGTGTCTTAGGAGTGAGAAATTTTTAGCCCCATAAGAACTTCATTAGGGAAAATTATAAAAAGGATCATTTAAAATATTTATTTGAGATAGAGAATGAGCATGCCAGCATCTCCTGCCTCTGTGTATGAATTACAGATGTATGCGCTACTCTGTGCATTACGTGGTTACTAGGGAATCGACCCCAGGTCATCAGGCTTTGCAAGCAAGTGCCATTGAGCCATCTTTCCAGCCCGTGAAAAGGATCCTTAATGGTAGAGATGGTCCATTTTGGGCTGGGAGAAGGATTTGACTTGACATGAGTCAAAAATGAGTCAGGAACTCCAAATTCTGAATGAATGTGGGATGAATAGCAAAGAATGGGGTTATGATAAAAGGTTAAAAAACTTTATAGGCTAGCAAGGCAACTCAGTAGTAGAATGCTTTCTTAGTATGCACAGGCTGTAGGATCCTTTCCCATATCATAAAACACCAAAACTTAAAAAAAAAAAAAAAAAAAAGTACTTTCCCAAGTGTGATCTTAGGAACTAACTGTGGCCACTTTGGAAAGTAGGCAAGGCAGACGTGGATATCTTACTTTGTAGATGAGGCATGAGAAACAGAAACTGGAAAGAGATATAAAATGTTTGGTTATGAGATCATGAGCTATGATTGATGAATAAGTGGAATGGGGCAGTGGGCACTTTGGGGCAGAAGCAGGGGGCAAACCTAACCAAGACCCTGCCCCCACAGGCAGAAGAGCGGCATAAGGCAGGCCGATCCGAGGAGGCAGTGTACTGGGGGGCCCGGGCCCGGAGGTTCATCCTGGCCAGTTTTGCTGTCTGGCTTGCTGTCCTTGTTCTGGGTCCCTTGCTGCTGTTTCTGCTCTCCTACACCATCGCTCAGGCTGAGTGACACTGGGTGGCCTCTTCTGTGAGTCAGCCAAGACCTGGATCCAGCCCAACAATGCGACATTGCTCAGTTCTGGTGACAGCAGTAGCCCTTGCTGGTTGCAAAGATGTGGTCTCTCTGAAGGGCCTTTGGAAGAGCTCATGTAGCCTTTATAAAAGCACCTGAGACTGAGGGGAGGTCATGCCCACTCTGTTCTTTCATGCTGTCCCACCTTCTGTCTCCTATGCTCCTCCATCTTAGGGCCTCCATTCAGAGGAGGGGTTGAAGACCAGGCTTGATTTTTAATAATTAGAAATTGTTTTATAATAAAAGCCTTTTTTGTTGATGAAATGCTTTTGTCTAATTGTTCTTTTTCTTGCTTTCCCTTGGGCCCTTGGTAAGGGCTAGACTGGGTATCTGATTGATCACTTAAGTTTGGCCTATAATTTCTACCTAGGAACTCCATGAAAAGGATTTTTTTCTTCTTCTTCTAGAAGTTTCTCTTGAAAAATCTCTACCTTCACATACTAGTGAAGACCCTCAGGTCACAGGAAGAATAGAAGTAGTTACTGTTTTATTTATTGCTAGGCTTCGTTCTGTGTGCACATTTCTTCAGTCCTCACAATGACTCAGTGTCATGGCTCTCACTTTTAGTTGAAAAAATGGGCACAGATTTGCCCAAGGTCTTTCAGCTAGTAAATAACCTACGTAGTATTGAGTCCAGACAGTCTTGATTCCAAAGCTAAATGAGGAGTGAAAAGGTAAGATATCAGAAGCAATCACTCTGTATTTGGGCATTTGTATGATTAAATGAATTTTATATTTTTTGGGGGGGACTCCTGATATATATATATTTATTTTTGGTTCTTCAAGGTAGGGTCTTACTCTAGCCCAGGCTAACCTGAAATTCACTCTGTAATCTCAGGGTAGCCTTGAACTCACAAGCATTCCTCCTACCCCAGCCTCCTAAATGCTGAGATTAAAGCCATGTGCCACCAAGCCTGGCCTTCTTGATAATTTTTTTTTTTTTTTTTTTTTTTTTTTGAGGTAGGGTTTCACTCCAGCTCAGGCCGACCTGGAATTCACTATGTAGTCTCAGGGTGGCCTCAAACTCACAGCCATCCTCCTACCTCTGCCTCCCGAGCACTGGAATTAAAGGCGTGCGCCCAGCCTGAGTGTGTGTGTGTGTTTTGAATGTTTGTGTATATTCATGTTAGTATGGATGCATATGTGTGTGTTGTGCAGGTGAGTGTGCATTGTATGTTCAGAGGTCAACGTCAGGTATCTTCATCAATGGCTTTGCATCTTACTTTTTTTTTTTTTTTTTTTTTTTTTTTTTTTTTTTGAGACTGGGTCTTGCTCTCTCAACTGCTCTCTTAACCTAGAGCTCACTTATACAGCTAGACAAGCTAACTAGCAAGCCCTAGGGATCCACCTGTCTACCTATCCAACACTGGGATTATAGAGCACATGCCCACCACACCTGGCATTTTCTGTGGTTACTGGGTCCTTGTGCTTGAATGTCAAGCCCTCTGCACATTGTGTCCATTGAGCTACCTCCCCAGCCCCTAGTTTAGGTTTTGAGTCAAAATTTCATATTGCCTAGGCTTGCCTCCACCCTGCTATGTAGTCAAAGCTAGTCTCAAATTTCTGATTCTCCTGTCTTCACCTCCCAAATACTAGGATTACTGGTTTGTACCACCACATCTGACTGTGGATTTTGTTTTGTGAGGCAAGGTCTCACTAGGTAGTTGAGGCTGGACTTCTTAAACTTGACGTCTTACTGCCTCTGGAATGCTAGGATTAAACCACGCCCAGCTTAAACATTTTTTTAAATAGGAGCTATCTTTTTTAAATATATTTTATTCATTTACTTATTTGAGAGAGAGAAATAGGTGGGGGGGAGGGAGAGAAAATGGGTGCACCAGGGCCTCCAGCCATGCAAACAAACTCCAGATGCATTCACCCCTTTGTGCATCTGGTTGATGTGGGTCCTGGAGAATTGAACTGGGATCCTTTAGCTTTGCAAGCAGACACCTTAAGTGCTAAGCCATCTCTCCAGCCCTAGCTTAAATTTTTTTTTTTTGTTTGTTTTTTTTTTTGTTTGTTTTTCGAGGTAGGGTCTCACTCTGGCCCAGGCTGACCTGGAATTAACTATGTAGTCTCAGGGTGGCCTCGAACTCACAGCGATCCTCCTACCTCTGCCTCCCGAGTGCTGGGATTAAAGGCGTGCGCCACCACGCCCAGCTTTAAAATATTTTTTAAACAGTGAAGCATAGGAAACCTGGGAGATGGCTCAACAATTAAAGGTATTTGCTTGTAAAGCCTGCTGGCCCAGGTAAAATTTCCCAATATCCATTTAAAGCTGCTCGAAGGCCAGACTAATTTGCAGAAGTAACAGACCCTGTCTCTGATAATTCCTCTTACTACCACCACATGCACATAAACACATTTAAAATGAATACATTAAAAATTTTTTGCTGGGCGACACCTTTAGTCCCAGCACTTGGGAGACAGAGGTAGGAGGATTGCTGAGAGTTCAAGGCCAGCCTGAGACTACATAGTGAATTCCAGGTCGGCCTGGGCTAAAGCAAGACCCTACCTTGAAAAACAAACAAACTTTTTTTTACCCTGTGAAGTATATCCCACAGATAGCTTCCTAAACAAATACACAGTTTAAATTAACACAAAGCCAGCATCTGAAAACCACCAGCCAAATTGGATCATTGCCATTACTCCAAACCCTTTTTATATTCTTTTTTTTTTTTAATTGCCAAGTGGGGCTGGAGAGATGGCTTAGCGGTTAAGGTGTTTGTCTGCAAAGCCAAAAGACCTTGGTTCAACTCCCCAGGACCCATTAAGCCAGATGTACAAGGGGGCACAAGTGTCTGGAGTTTGTTTGCAGTGGCTGGAGGCCCTGACGCACCCACATGCTCTCTCTGTCTGCCTCTTTCTCTCTCTCACTCTCTCAAATAAATAAATAATTTTTAACAAATTGCCAAGTATAGTGGTGTACACCTTTAATCACAGCACTTGGGAGGTAGAGGTAGGATTGCCAAGAGTTCAAGGCCACCCTGAGACTACATAGTGAATTCCAGATCAGTCAACTTATAGTGATCCTCCTACCTCGGCTTCCTAAGTGCTCATCTGGTCTTAATTCATCTGTCCCTAACCCCATGTTCTGATTGCACCCGATTTAGTTAATACTAGCCACACCTCCAAATTCCATCATACCTCTACTTTGGAATTCTTCCATTCTGTACAGAAACCACGAGGCACTGACTTCACCCCAAACTCAATGGGGATTTTCGGCTTTGTGGCCACTCCCATGCGCCTGGCTCCTCTCCTAGTATCCTTTAACCTGCTGTTAACAAAAATTTATTTGCTCGCCAGGTGTGGTGGGCACATACCTTTAATCCCATCACTTGGGAGGCAGAGGTAGGAGGATCACCATGAGTTTGAGGCCATCCTGAGACTACATAGTGAATTCCAAGTCAGCCTGGACTAGAGTGAAAAACCTACCTGGAAATAAAACAAAAAAAAAATGTACTTGTATGTGTGCATGCATGTGTGGTGTATGGGTGTGCCAGGGTCTCTTGATGCTGCAAGCAAAACCTGTCTGCCTTTACATGGGTGCTGGGGAATGGGGCCTGGGCCAACAGGCTTTATAAGCAAGCACCTTTAACCATATAGCCATCTCCCCAGGTCCATCTGGTAAAATTTTTGTTTTGTTTTGTTTTTCGAGGTAGGGTCTCACTCTGATCCAGGCTGACCTAGAATTCACTATGTAGTCTCAGGGTGGCCTCAAACTCTCAGTGATCCTCCTACCTCTGCCTCCCAAGTGCTGGGATTAAAGGTGTGCGCCACCACGCCCGGCTTACAATGAGAACTTTAAAACAGTCAAGTCAGAAATTGCAGAAGACACAAGGAAATGGAAAGACAGCCCCTGGTGGCTGAACCATCTCTGCAACGCATATGTATTATTTTTGTTTTTACTCTTGACATTTTGAGATTGATCATTATTCAGTATAAATTTCATTGCTATATGTTATGTGAATATATCGTTTATTCACTTTGGAGATATTTTCAGTTCAGGGATAGTATATATCATGCTACTATGGATACTATTGTACATGTTTCTTGGAGTTCATGTGCTGAAGTTACAGAATTTTTGTTTGCATTACCATAATTCAGGACCCAGTAGATCACGTAAACAAACACTGAAGAAATATGGAATGAGCTGGGCGTGGTGGCGCATGCCTTTAATCCCAGCACTCAGGAGGCAGAGGTAGGAGGATCACCATGAGTTCAAGGCCACCCTGAGACTACAAAGTTAATTCCAGGTCAGCCTGGGCCAGAGTGGTGAGACCCTACCTTGAAAACCAAAAAAACAAACAACAACAAAAAAAAATATGGGCTGACTATGTTCAGTGTACCAAAGTGGCCTAATGGGGCTGGGGAGATTTCTCAGCAGTCCAAGGTACTTACTTGCAAAGCCTATCAACCCTGGTTCAATTCCTTAGCACTTAGGTAAGCCAGACAAAAATTGTAGCTCTTGCATCTGATGTTTGGTTGCAGTGTCAAGAGCCCCTAGTACACCATACACACACACACACACACACACACACACACACACACACACACAAATAAAATTGATTTTACAAAGCCAGACATTAATCCCAGTACTTGCTGTGAGTTCAAGGCCACCCTGAGACTACATAGTGAATTCTAGGTCAGCCTGGGCTAGAGTGAGACCCTATCTTGAAACACACACACACACACACTAAAGCCAGGCTTGGTGCCTTATACCTTTAATCCCAACACTTGGGGGACTGAGATAGGAGTTCAAGGCCAGCCTGGACTACAGAGTGAGTTACAGGTCAGTTTGGCCTAGAGTATGACTCTGCCTCATAAAACAGACTGCCCTTTTTGTTATGTGACTTTTGGAGAGATGTGCACAAGCACCTGTTACCCTAGATAGAGTACAAATGAGAAAGGAAATTATTCAAGTCTAGCTTGGTAAACCAGTGAGCTTACTGGAGTTACTGGTAGTAGTGGTGACTCAAAGGCAGCTGTATCACCAAAATGCCTAGTCCAGCATGGATGATGTCGTGAAAGCTGCATCTGTGGAGCTCCCTGTACAACCTGTAGGCAGCTCCACTGAAGAATTTTCCTTCTCAGAAATTGTTTAGTGCTTATACAGCTTGTGGCAAGGGCCTTATGAGTCTTAGAACCTTCTAAGCTTTCCCAGGCTTGTAAGTTTCAAGAACTTCCTAAGTCTCCTAAGTTTTGTTAGCTTCTTGAGTCATGTGAGCCTCCCTTTAGCAAGGAATATTTCAGTTATTAATAGCTGAGGGACTGGAGAAATTGCTTAGTGGTTAAGGCACTAGCCTGAGAAGCCTAAGGCTCCATGTTTGACTCTGTAGATTCCACATAAGACAGATGCACAAAGGTGAGGCAAGTGCAAGGTTGCACATCCCCACTAAGTGACACAAGCATCTGGAGTTTGATTTCAGTAGCTGAGGCTGGGCATGGTGATGCATGCCTTTAATCCCAGCACTTGGAATGCAGGCAGAAGTAGGAGGATTACCATGAGTTCAAGGCCACCCTAAGGTTACATAGTGAATTCCAGATCAGCCTGAGTTAGAATGAGAACCTACCTGGAAAAACAAACAAAAACAAGAAAGAAAGAGAAATAAATAAAAGCTGGGCATAGTGTTGCACAACTTTAATCCCCAGTACTCACCATGAGTTCAGGGCCACCCTGAGACTACCTAGTGAATTCCAGGTCAGCCTGGGCTGCAGCGAGACCTTACCTTGAAAAAAAAGAAAGAAAGAAAGAAATAGCTACATAGCATTCCATCTGTTTCTCTAGTTGTCACATTCTCTGTCCTATTTTCTCATCCTTCCTTGAGCCTTTGGAGTGAGTGATTAGGAGGCCTGATTTTCTTTCATTTATGGCTGAGAAAATTGGGCTACTATGCCACAGCAACAATCACTTTTTAGTAGTTTGAGTGGTTATGAGTGCTCATAGAGATTACCATCCACTGAAAGAAAAATTACTTCCTTTCATGACTAAGTCTGACAGCAGCAAGTTTTCCTTCAGCAGTTCACACATTTGATCTTACAAAACCCAGCAAGCAAGGGGATTAGTCCCAGCCTGATTTCTGCATGTCCTGCAACCAAAGTGTATTCACTTTCAGTGGTTTTTCTAGCAGCTGGCTAGCCAACAGGTTCTTCTCCATCCAATAATGAATTAGGACATGAGAAAACAGCTGTAGTAAGGTGGAAGTAAGAATTTATTGAGAGGGGGCCAGGCATGGTGGTACACGCCTTTAATCACAGCATTTTGGGAAGCCAAGATAATTAGGATTGCCATGAGTTGGGGGCCACCCTGAGACTAGAGGTAATTCCAGGTCAGCTTGGGCTAGAGCTAGACCCTACCTCGAAAAACAAAAATAAATAAAAAGAATTTACGTATAGGAAAGCTTCCTCTGGAATAGGGAGGATCCTAACCAGGTTGTGTCTAACTGTGGAAGGGGTTTTTACTGTTTTGGAATGTCCTTTCCATTTTCCTCCTCCATCCCTGGATTGTCTTTAGGCAATGCAGGTTCTGATCCCATGCTGTTTCAGGGTTCGCAGTTGGGTCCCCTGCCTTAGTCCATGTCCCACCTTGGTCTACACAGGACATTCAGCCTAGCAGTCAAACTTGTTATCTTGGGGAAACAGAAACCATGTGTTGGAACTCTGGACCTGACAACTGGATCTGATGTCATCCTGGAGCTAGGAAATGTGGGGAAAGATCTGAGCTAGACAGATGTCATCCTGATCTCTCTTAGGTACCCACCATCTTGGAGCCTCCAGGGCCATGGGTCTGTTTTTGTTTTGGATTTTTAAGGTAGGGTCGGCTCTAGCCAAGCTGACCTGAAATTCACTATGTAGTCTCAAACTGTCCTCAAACTCAAAGTGATACTCCTACCTCAGCCTCCAGACTGCTGGGATTAAAGGCGTGTGCCACCACATCTGGCTGGTCTCATTTTCAAGTAGAGACTTAGCATATAATTTTGACATGCATCTAACAGGCCTTTATGATTTGTGGTGTTGGACCCTTGGGAGGCTTCCTGGTGTGACAACTCATGGAGAAATAAACCATCGTTGACACTGATTTTCATCTAAAAACCGTATCATTCCTGGAGTGTCTTGTTGACATGCTTTAGTTAGAGGTTTTTTTCTTTGTTTTGTTTTTTGAGGTTTACCCAGGTTGACCTGGAATTAACTGTGTAGTCTTGGGTGGCCTTGAACTCACAGCAATCTTCCTAGCTCTGCCTCCTGAGTACTAGAATTAAAGGTGTGCACCACCATGTCAGGCTAGTTGCAGTTTTTACTGTCCTTTCAGATGCTTTCCAAATCTGTAAGACATTCTAGGGTTAGCATTACATAATAATATAATAATAATAACATTTTAAAAGAGTATGTGGGCAGAATCCCTGAAGACCCACTACAATCCATTTCAAGCAACTTTTAATTGGTCTTAGGATTCAGCAGTTAAGGGATCCAAAGACATTAGCAAGGTCCAGTACAGCATGAAAAAGTCCCATCACTTGAATCACTTGTTTCATCAGAACAGTGTTGGAGCTGAGTGTGATTGTACATGTGATTAGTCCAAGCATTCCTGAAGTAGGAAGATCAACATGAGTTCAAGACCACTCTCGGCTTGAGTATGACCTTGCTTCAAAAAAAAAAAAAAAAAAAAAGGCTGGGCATGGTGGCGCATGCCTTTAATCCCAGCACTTGGGAGGCAGAGGTAGGAGGATTGCTGTGAGTTCGAGGCCACCCTGAGAGAAAGAAAGTTAAAGAAAATTCCAGGAAAGAAAGAAAGGAAAGAAAGAAAGAAAGAAAGAAAAAAAAAAGAAAAAAAAAGAAAGAAAGAAAGAAAGAAAGAAAGAAAGAAAGAAAGAAAGAAAGAAAGAAAGAAAGGAAAGAAAGAAAGAAAGGGAAGGAAAGAAAGAAAAAAAAAAAAAACAGAGGCTGGAGAGATGGCCTAACAGTTAAAGCACCAGCAAGTGAAGCCTAAGGACCCAGGTGTGATTTCCCAGGACCCATGTGTAGCAGACAGCTTCAGGTTCGCTGAGATGAACTTCAGACCAAGCACAGTTATGGAGGAAGGGATATTTATTGAAGCTTACAGATCCAGGGGAAATTCCATAATGGCAGAAGAAGCTGGCCTGCTTTCACAGGACCAGACACAGAGAAAAGCCACAAGCCAAAAGCCACATAGCACAGTACACTCCAGGAACTCTAGCTAGGCACACTTTGCATGTCTTTAGATTGAAATCTCCATCCCACCATCAAACCTTAAGATCTGCCCAGTGACACTGCCTGCAGCCAGGTGGCTATAGATCCAAACTACAGTCTAATAATACACTGAATATATTAGGGGCCATCAAACTACCACACCATGTAAACCAGATGTACAAGGTGATGCATGCATCTGGAGTTCCTTTGCAATGGCTAGAGACCCTGGTGCACCCATTTTCTCTATATCTATTTCAAATAAATTAATAAAATATTTTTTTGAAAAAGCCAGCTGGGGGTTGGAGAGATGGCTTAGTGGTTAAAGCATTTGCCTGCAAAGCCTAAGGACCCAGGTTCAATTCTCCTGGTTCCAAGTAAGCCAGATGCACATGGTGGCACATGTGTCTGGAGTTCATTTGCAGTGGCTAGAGGCCCTAGCGTGCCCATTTTCACTCTCACTCTCTCTATCTCTAATAAATAAGAATAAATCTGTTTAAAAATATACTAATTTAAAGCCGGACATGGTGGCACACACCTTTAATCCCAGCCCTTGAGAGGCAGAGGTAGGAGGATCACCATGAATTCTAGGCCACCCTGAGACTACACAGTGAATTTAAGGTCAGCCTAGACTACAGTGAAACCCTACCTCTGAAAACCAAAATAAATAAATAAATAATAAATGAAAAGCCAGCTGGGTATGGTGGCACATGCCTTTAATCCCAGCACTCCTGAGGCAGAGGTAGGAGGATCACTGAGTTTGAGGTCACCCTGCAGCTATATAGTGAGTTCCAGGTCAGCCTGGACTAGAGTGAAATTCTATCTCAAAAAAACTAACTAAATAAATAAATAGTTTTTTTTTTTTTGTAGGGCTGGAAAGATGGCTTAGCGGTTAAGGCGCCTGCCTGCTAAGCCTAAGAACCCGGTTCCAATCTCCAGGTCCCACGTTTAGCCAGATGCAGTGATGCAAGGGCGCAATGCCGCACTTGCTTACAAGGGGGCGCACACATCTGGATTTCGTTCACAGCAGCTGAGAGACTGCTGGCGCGCCCATTCTCTGTCTGTCTCCCTCTCCCTCTCTCTCTCTCTGTCTGCCTCTCTCTGTGTCTCTCTCTAAAAATAAAAAAATTAAAATTAAAAAAAAAATTTTTTTAAAGTGTACACTACCATGCCTGGTCCTTCACAAACAAATATATAATTTTTTTTGTTTTGTTTGGAGGTAACGTATTGCTCTTTTTGGGTTTTTTATTTGTTTGTTTTTTGTTTTTGTTTTTATGAGGCAGGGTCTCACTCTATGTAGTCTCAGGGTGGCCCCAAATTCAAGGTGATCCTCCTACCTCTGCCTCCTGAGTGCTGAGATTAAAGGTGTGAGCCACCACAGTCGGCTTTGTTTGTTTTTTAACATAGCCTCTCGCTCTAGTCCAGGTTGACCTGGAATTCACTGTGTAGTCTCAGGGCAGCCTTGAACTCCTGGCAATACTCTTATCTCTGCCTCTCAAGTGCTGCCACCATGCCTAGCATGAGCTCCTGTTTCAACAAAGAAAAAAATGGTTATTGCTGGGTATGGTGGCACATGCCTTTAGTCCCAGCACAATGGAGGCTGAGGTAGGACCACTGTGAGTTTGAGGCCAGCCTGAGACTACATAGTTAATTCCATGTCAGCCTAGGTTAGAGTAAGACTCTTCCTTCAAAACACACACACACATATAATTTATTTGAGACAGAGAAAGAGGAAGATAGCAAAATGAACTCTAGATGCATATGCCACTTTGTGCATCTGACTTTACTTGGGTACTTACTGGGGAATTGAACCTGAGCCATCTTTCCAGTCTTCATCTTGGAGAAATTCCTTTTGGGGGGGCGCAGGGGGTTCAAGGTAGGGTCTCACTTTAGCTCAGGCTGACCTGGAATTCACTATGTAGTATCGGTAGCCTTGAACTCATGGTGATCCTCCTACTTCCGCCTCCTGAGTGCTGGGAATAAAGGCGTGCACCACCACACCTGGCTTGGAGAAATCTTTAAAGCTAATCAGTAAATCTAGACACTATGGCACCACTGAATCCCCTGAATTGAATAAATGAGGTCTTTATAAACTTTTTGGTGTGTGCCTATGATGTCTGTGTGTGGGCATGCACATGCCAGTGTGTGGGGATTTCAGAATGTCAGTGATAAGCTGGAAGATTGCACTCCTAGTCCCTCCCTGCCTAACCTGGGAGTCCTTTAAAATTTTTTTTCATTTTCAAGCAAAGAGAGAGAGATAGGAGACAGACAGAGAATAGGCACACCAGGGCCTCCAGCCACTGCAAACAAACTCCAGATTTATAGGCCCCTTATACATCTGGCTTACATGGGTACTGGGGAATCAAACCTGGGTCCTTTGGCTTCACAGACAAGTATCTGAACCACTAGGTCATGTCTCTAGCCCATCTGGGAGTTCTTTTAGAGCTCTCCACCCAGGTGAAACCCTAGGTTTGTGGGAATAAGGCTAGAATGAATTCTAGAGAAGATGATTTTGAAGGAAATTTAGGGAGACTATTTTATTTTATTTTATTTTTTCAAGGTAGGATCTCACTCTAGCCCAAACTGACCTGGAATTCACTATGTAGTCCCAGGCTGTACTCCAACTCAGTGATCCTTTTACTCTGCCTTCCTGAGTGGTGGGATTAAAGTTGTGTGCCACTACACATGGCTCTAGACACTATTAAACAGTAGAAAGAAAAGGTGTCCCAGGCTGGAGAGCAAGCAAGGGGGCCTGGAGGCCTGAGGGACTGCTCAGAGTTAGATCCCCAGAACCCACATAAACAGGTGGGTGTGACCACACACATTTGTAACACCAGTCCTGTAGGGGAGCAGAGACCCCTGCCAAAAAAAGTGGGGGCTGGAGAGATGGCTTAGCAGTTAAAGTGCTTGCCTGCAAAGCCTAAGGACCCATGTTTGACCCTCTAAATCCCACTTAAGCCAAATGCAAATCCAGTGGCTGGAGACCCTAGCATGACAATTCTCTCTCTCTAGTAAGAATAATTTTTTTAAAAATATTTTATCATTTATTTATTTAGAGAGAGAGGCAGATAGAGATAGAAAGAATGAGAGAATGGGCGTGCCAGGGCTTCCAGCCACTGCAAATGAATTCCAGATGCATGCGCCCCTTTGTGCATCTGGCTTACATGGGTCCTGGGGAATCGAACTGTGGTCCCTTGACTTTGCAGGCAAGTGCCTTAACCGCTAAGCCATTTCTCCAGCCCTCTAGTAAGAATAATTTTAAAAAATGAACTGGGTGTGGTGGCGCACACCTTTAATCCCAGCACTCAGGAGGCAGAGGTAGGAGGATTGCTGTGAGTTCAAGGCCACCCTGAGACTACATAGTGAATTCCAGGTCAGCTTGCACTATAGTGAGACTGTACCTCAAAAAAAAAAAAAAAAAAAAAAAAAAAAAAGGAAAGAAAAATGTGATCACTACAAAACTCTGGCTCAAATGGGAACAGGGAGAAGACAGCTAGACATGGTGGTGTATGACTTTAATCCCAGCATTTGAGAGGCTGAAGTAGGAGGATAACTGAGTTCAAGGACAGCCTGGACTACAGACTTCCAAGTGAGTTAGGAATAGAGTAAGCCTCAAAAATTTAAGCCATTGGGCTGGAGAGATGGCTTAGTGGTTAAGCGCTTGCCTGTGAAGCCTAAGGACCCCGGTTCGAGGCTTGATTCCCCAGTACCCACATAAGCCAGATGCACAAAGTGGTGCATGCGTCTGGAGTTCGGTTGCAATGGCTGGAGGCCCTGGTGCGCCCATTCTCTCTCTGCCTCCTTCTCTCTCTGTCTGTCGCTCTCAAATAAATAAAAATAAAAAATTTAAAATGTTAAAAAAAAATTTAAGCCATGTGTGATAGCGCATGCCTTTAATCCCAGCACTAAGGGAGGCAGAGGGATGAGGATCACCATGAGTTCAAGGCCACCCTGAGAGTACATAGTGAATTCCATGTCAGCCTGGGCTAGAGTGAGACCCTACCTCAAAAAAAACAAACAAAAAAAGGTCAAAGAGCAGATTTTCTTCAGGTGAGCACTCCATGCCCCAAGCAAGTACGTGGGTTCCTGCATAGGTGCATACACATATATACCACATACACAGAAACAGAGGACTGGGGAGATTGCTTAGTGGTTAAGGCCCTTGCCTACAAAGCCAAAGGAACCAAGTTCAATTCCCCAGGCCACAAAAGCTAGATGTACAAAGGGGCTCACACATCTGGAGCTCATTTGCAGCAGCCAAAAGCCCTGGCATGCCCATTTTCTATCTCTCTGTATCTACCTGTTCCTCTCACATAAATAAAATATTTAAGGGCCAGAAGGATGTCTTAGCAGTTACGGCTCTTGTCTAAAAAGCTAAAGGACCCAGATTTGATTCCCCAGGACCCATGTAAGCCAGATGCAACAAGGTGGTGCATGCTTTTGGAGTTTGTTTGCAGTGGCTGAAGACCCTGGTGTGCCTATTCTCTCTGTCTCTTTCTCAAATAAAAAAATATATATATTAAAAAGAAGCCAGCCATTGCGGAAGAGGGGGCGGAAAGAATGTAAGAGCCAAAGGAAGAGCAGGACTCCTTACAACATGCTCCTCCAGACACAAAATGGCCTGGATATCCATGCCCTCACAGTGCCTGATACTACCTACATAAGACCATCATAATAGGAGGGAAAGATCATGACATCAAACTGAAAAGAGAGACTGACTGAGAGGGGGAGGGGATATCAAAGGGGAAAGTGGGGGGAGGGAGGGAAATAACATGGGATATTGTCTACAATTAAAGAAGTTGTTAATTAAAAAAAAAAAAAAAAAAAGCTGGGTGTGTTGGCACATGCCTTTAATCCCAGTATTTGTGAGGCAGAGATAGGAGGATCGCCTTAAGACAAGTGAATTAATTTCAGGTCAGCCAGGACTAGAGTGAAACCATACCTAGAAAGGGGGGGCATGGTTGCGCACACCTTTAATCCTAGCACTCAGGAGGCGGAGAGAGGTAGGTCCTGAGACTACATAGTGAATTCCAAGTCAGCCTGGGCTAGAGTGACACCCTACCTCAAAAACAAAAATAAGGGGCTAGAGAGCTAGCTTAGCAGTTAAATGCTTGCCTGTGAAGCCTAAGGACCCTGATTCGAGGCTCCCTTAGGCTCAATTCCCCAGTGCCCATATAAGCCAGATACACAAGGTGGCATATGCATCTGGAGTTCATTTGCAGTGGCTGGAGGCCCTGGTGCGCCCATTCTTTCTCTCTCTGCCCCCTGTCTGTTGCTCTCAAATAAATAAAAATAAAAACAAAAAATTGTTTAAAAATAAGTAAATAAATAAAAGCACCAGTTTAGGCTTCTCTAGAGAAGAGATGTACTTACATCCCCTTACAACGTGTATGTATCCTTATAACATCTCCAAAATATCCCTTCTGTCTAAAGTTGTCTAATGAGTGATAAAATTACAATAAGGGCTGGAGAGATGGTTCAGTGTTAAAACACTTGCCTGTAACACCAAATGACATGGGTTTGGTTCCCCAGTACCCATATAAACCATATACACAAGGTGGCACATGCATCTGGAATTTGTTTGCAGTGGCTAGAGGCCCTGGTGCACAAATATACTCTCTGTCTCTCTGTATCTTTCTGCTTGCAAATAAATAAAGTATTTTTTTAAAAATTACAGCTGATGGCCGGGCGTGGTGGCGCACGCCTTTAATTCCAGCACTCGGGAGGCAGAGGTAGGAGGATCGCCAAGAGTTCGAGGCCACCCTGAGACTACATAGTTAATTCCAGGTCAGCCTGGGCCAGAGTGAGACCCTACCTTGCAAAACCAAAAAAAAAAAAAAAATTACAGCTGAGGGCTAGGAAGATGTCTTAGCAATTAATGTGCTTGCCTGCCAAGCCTAAGGACCCAGGTTCAATTCCCCAGTACCCACATAAGCCAGATGCACAAGGTGGAGCCTGCATCTGGAGTTGTTTGCAATGGCTAGAGGTCCTAGTGTGCCCATTCTCTATCTGCCTCTTTCTCCCTTGCTCACTCAAATAAAATATTTTTTAAAAATTACAGCTGGGAAGATGATGACATCAAATTTAAAGAGAGACTAATGGAGAGAGGGAGGGGATATAATAGAGAATAGAGTTCTGAAAGGGAATGGGGGAAGGGGAGGGAAATATCATGGTTTTTTTGTATGTAAGTATAGAAGTTGTCAATAATAAATAAATAAATAATAAAAAATTATAGCTGGGGGCTGGAGAGATGGCTTTGTAGTTAAGGCACATGCCTACAAAGCCTAAGGACCCAGGTTCAATTCTCTAGGTCCCATGTAAGCCAAGTGCAAAAATGGTGGCATATGCGTCTGGAGTTCATTTGCAGTGGCTAGAGGCCCTAGCATGCCCATTCTCACTCTCCCTCTCTGTCTCTAATAAATAAATTTAAAATAAAATTTTTAATTATAGCTGGGAGCTGGGCCTGGTAGCACAGGCCTTTAATCTCAGTCTTGGGAGGCAGGGGTAGGAGGATCACCCTGAGTTCAAGGCTACTCCAAGACTACATAGTGAATTCCAGGTCAGTCTGAGCTGGAGTGAGATCCGCTGGGCGTGGTGGTGCACACCTTTAATCCCAGCACTCGGGAGACAAAGGTAGGAGGATCGCCATGAGTTCAAGGCCACCCTGAGACTACATAGTGAATTCCAGGTGGCCTGGACTAGAGCGAGACTCTATCTTGAAAAAACAAAAAAAACAACAACAACAAATAGAGTGAGATCCTACCTTGAAAAACAAAAAAATAAATAAATAAAATAAAAATTACAGCTGAAAGCTGGATGAAAAAAAAAAAAAAACACCTTTAATCCTGAAGGTTTATCCAGCACCTTAATCCCAGCACTTGGTAGGCAGAGGTAGGAGGATCGCCATGAGTTTGAAGCCACCCTGAGACTATGTGGTGAATTCCAGGTCAGCCTGGGCTAGAGTAAGACCCTACCTCAAAAAAAAAAAAAAAAAAATTACTGCTGGATATGGTGGCTGTTAGAATTTAGGATTTACCAGAATCACTACTCCCAGGAGGCTGAGGTAGGAGGATCACCATGAGTTTGAAACCAGTCTAAGACTACCTAGTGAATTCCAGCCTGGGCTAGAGTGAGACTCTACCATGAAAAAAACAAAAAAATAAAAACAACAAAATTGTAAGGTGTGGGCTGCTGCCTGTAATCCCAGCATTCAGGAAGTAGAAAATCACAGTGGATTCAAAGCCCAGCCTGAGCTACATGAAAAGTTCCAGGCAAGCCTGGGCTACAGTGAGACACTGCTTAAACAACAACCAAATAAAGGCTGGAAAAATGGCTCAGTGGTTAAAGGCACTTGCTTGCAAAGCCTGATGGCCTGGGTTTGATCTCCCCAGTACATACATAGAACCAGATTCACAAAGTGAGACATTCACCTGGAGTTTGCAGAGGCAGGTGGCCCTGGCATGGTGGTGCATGCCTTTAATCCCACCACTCAGGAGGCAGAAATAGGAGGATCACTGTAAATTCCAAGCTAGCCTAGGCTAGAGGGAAACCCTACTCTTGGGAAAAAAAAAAAAAAAGAAAGAAAGAAAAATAGGGCTAGAAATGTAGTACAGTGATAGAGTGCTTGCCTATGGGTACAAGACCAAAAAAAAAAAAAAAAAAAGATTTAGAGGGCTAGAGAGATGGCTTAGTGGTTAAGGCATTTGCCTGCAAAGCCAAGGGATCCCAGTTCAACTCTCCAGGACACATGTAAGCCAGATTCACAAGGGGGCACATGCATCTGGAGTTCGTTTGCAGTGGTTGGAAGCCCTGGTGTGCCCATTCTTTCTCTCTCTCTGCCTCTTTCTCACAAATAAATAAATAAATAAAATACTTTAAAAAGATGTTTAGCCGGGTGTGATAGCGCACACCCTCAGGAAACTGAGGTAGGAGGATTGCCGTGAGTTCAAGGCCACCCTGGGACTACATAGTTAATTCCAGATCAGCCTGGGCTAGAGTGAGACCCTACCTCAAAAAAAAAATTTTAGGGGCTGGAGAGATGGCTTAGGGGTTAAGGTGCCTGCCTCCTAACCCTCAGAACACTGGTTCCAATCTCCAGCTGTTCGAATCTCCAGGTCCCACGTTTAGCCAGATGCAAAGTGACGCAAGGGCGCAATGCTGCACTTGGCCACGAGGGGGCGCGCACATCTGGATTTCATTCTCAGCAGCTGAGACACTGCTTGTGGGCCCATCTCTGTCTTCCTCCCTCCCTCTCTCTCTCTCTGTCTGTCTCTCTCTGTCACTCTCTGTGTCTCTCTCCAAAAAAAAAAAAATTTAGAAAGTGGATCAGAGTATGGAATGGTGGGAGGAGGGCTAATCAAAATTAAAGATGCTATGAATAAGCCATATGATAACCTCCTTCACTAACTAAATATGTTTTAAAAAGAAAAAATTGGGGGGAGTGAATAAAACTGTGCTCAGAAGATTGTTATAAGAAGATGTCCTTCCATTTTGTATTGGTCAGTAAGGCTCCTGATCCCTGATTCCCCCCACACACACACACACACATTACAAGCTATTGTCAAGGCTTTTAGTTGCTCACCAGAACTAGACAGTAAGACCCTAGTGCTGAAGACCACATGCTTGGGCTCCAGGACACTGAGAAATCAAGCTGGAGCTGAGCAGGAAGCCTCCCGGTTGAGTAGTCAGGATGCTGGAAAGAACTTGTCAGAGGAATAAAGTCATCAATGGTGTTAACCAGCAATAGAAATTAATGAGATTTACAGCTGGCCATCCAGTTCAAATATACCAACTGGTGCAATGTTGCCATGTCTGTTATGGGGGAAACCAACTGCTTTCTAATTGGGCTTGAGACCATCTCCATGGGAAGGAATTTATTCCTGGCACTGAAAACCTAATCCAAAGCCTGTGGCTGAGGAGGTCCTAGAGGAAAAACTACTACTGTTGTCTAGTTAAGTGTATCTATTATGATCACTAAACTGCCCTCTAAATAATTATGTCTGTGCACATATATTAATGCTACTCTCACTTTTGGTTAGAGAAACTTCTCTTTTCAGATGGTACTGACTACTGGGGAGACTCAAAATTCACCAGAATGCTAAGAAGTTGGAGTGCCAAAGTTCAATCTTCAAACCCCATGTGAAAAGCCAGAAGCATGCTGACACTGATGATGATAATTTCTCAGAAGCTCAGGAGAACACAGCAAAGAACAGAGCAGCAAGTATCCAGAAAAAGAATCCCACCTACAATGAGTTGGAAAGGCAGAGAAATGACCTGAGAATTGTCTGTGCTGTCGCATGCATGCACCCACACCCATACACATCCCTAGTCCCTAGAACCCATGTAAAAAAGCTGTGTGTGCAAGTCCATCACTGGGGAGATCTAGACAGGTGGATCCCTGGGACTCATTGGTCAACAAGTCTGGCTTAATTAGCTGCTTCCAGGCTAATGAGGAATCCTGTCTCAAAAAAGATAAAGGGGAGCTGGGCATGGTGGCGCATGCCTTTAATCCCAGCACTTGGGAGGCAGAGGTAGGAGGATCGTCGTGAGTTCGAGGCCACCCTGAGACTACATAGTTAATTCCAGGTCATCCTGGACCAGAGTGAGACCCTACCTTGCAAAACCAAAAAAAAAAAAAAAAAAAAAGATAAAGGGGCTGGGGAGATGGATCAGCAGTTAAAAGCACTTGCTTACAAAGCCTACTGGCCCTTGATTGATTTCCCACTACCCACATAACATCAGATGCTTAAAGTGGCACATATATCTGGAGTTTGTTTGCAGTAGCAAGAGGCCCTAGTGTGCCTATATATTCACTCTCTCAAATGCCAGGCATGGTGGCACATGCCTTTAATCCAAGCACTAGATCTAAAGTAAAATAAAAGGGCTGAAGAGATGGCTTAGTGGTTAAGGTTCTTGCCTTGTGAAGCCAAAGGACCCAGGTTTGATTCCCCAGTACCCATGTAAGCCAGATGCACAAGATGGCACATGCATCTGGAGTTGATTTACAGTGGTTAGATGCTCTGGAATGCCCATATTCTCCCCCATCCATCTATCTTATTACCTGCCTCTTTCTTAAATAAATAAATTTTTTTTCAAAAAATGAAGCTGGGCATGGTGGTGCACGCCTTTAATCCCAGCACCTGGGAGGCAG
This sequence comes from Orientallactaga sibirica, assembly GCA_036365145.1. NCBI lineage: Eukaryota > Metazoa > Chordata > Mammalia > Rodentia > Dipodidae > Orientallactaga > Orientallactaga sibirica. The sequence goes on from JAEOAD010000888.1 coordinate 4,123,829, forward strand.
AGGTAGGAGGATCACCATGAATTTTAGGCCACCCTGAGACTACTTAGTGAATTACAAGTAAGCCTGGACTAGCGTGAAACCCTACCTTGAAAAAAAAAAAGTAAAAATAAATTTTTTTAAATACCTGAATAGTTTGTCCTCTGGACTCACTTGGAGTCTACACACCTGTGTATATACTTAGATTCATTACAAAACAAGATAGCTGTTAAAAGATTGTTCTTGGCTGGAGAGATTGCTAAGTGGTTAAGGCACTTGCCTAGAAGGCTAAGGACCCAGTTTCAATTACCCAATACCCATGTAAATCCAGATGCACAAGATGGCACATGCATTTTGAGTTCATTTGCAGTGACTAAGGGCCTTGGCATACCCATTCTCTTTCCCTAATAAATAAATAAAAATAAAATTTTATTTAATTTTAATTTTTATTTTTGGTTTTGCAAGATAGGGTCTCACTCTGGTCAAGGCTGACCTGGAATTAACTATGTAGTCTCAGGGTGGCCTCGATTAAAGGCGTGCGCCACCACGCCCGGCTTAAAATATTTTTAAAAGATTGTTGCCAGGTATGGTAGCACACACCTTTAATCCCAGCACTCAGGAGGCAGTGGTAGGAGGATCGCGGTGAGTTTGAGGCCACCCTGAGACTACATAGTGAATTCCAAGTCAGCCTACGCTAGAGTGAGTCCTTACCTCGAAAAACCTAAAAAAGGGCTGGAGAGATGGCTTAGCCGTTAAGTGCTTGTCTGTGAAGCCTAAAGACCGCAGTTCGAGGCTCAATTCCCCAATACCTACGTAAGCCAGATGTGGTGGCACGAGGTGGCACATGCATATGGAGTTCCTCTGCAGTAGCTGGAGGCCCTGGTGCACCCATTCTCTCTCTCAACTCTGTTTCTTTCTCTCTCTGTCGCTCTCAAATAAATAAATAAAAATAAGCAAAAAATTAAACCTTAAAAAAAAAAAAAAAAAGACCTGAGTTTGGATCCCCAGCACAAATGTAAAAGGCAGGGTGTGGTAGTGTGCATGTGGAATTCCAACACTCAGTTTTGAGGTGCGGAGACAGGCAGTTTTCCAGGGCTTGCTGGCTAACCAGTCTGGCCTTATTGTTGAGCTCCAGGCTATTCTGGACTAGAGTGAGACCTTGCCTCAAAAGAAAAAGTTTTTTAAAAGAATTATTCCCTTTTTAGCATAACCTTCCCAAGGATATGTTGCTTTTTCATTGCTGTTAGTCTAAAGCCTAGGTGTTACACACTCAAGTATTTGTTGAATGAAAAAATTGATGACAAGGCTGGGCTGCCTTCGAAGTCACTACAAGCAGAGCCTCGGGCCTAGTAGGCTGTAACAGAACATTGGAAAAGTATATAAACTCAACGGAAAGCATTAGGACTTAGGAGATAATCAAGAGGAATCTTTTCTCACAGGACGAGGAAGCCTATTTTCAGTCCGCACCAAATGGCTAAGCTACTTGCGTACAAGCGTTTGTATGGCAAGAACTTTCACTAGGATACTAACATCTTAGAGATGAAGTTATCCAAGGACACCTGTGAGAAACTGAAAAGGCTAAGCACTGCAGGCACCACTATGGCGTAAAACCGGGCGGCTCAGCAGTCACGCTTCCGGCTAAACCTAACTTCCAGTCCCGCTCCAGGTCCCAAATACACCGGGCAAGCTCCGCCTCCTACATCATAGGTCATACAAGGATTGGCTGTAGCTGATGTTTTGCGTGTTAGGTAACTGCGTCCCAGCTAGCCCAGGATTCCCGGCTGCCCATTGGAGCAGCAGCTTCCAATCGCCACGGTTTCTGAGCCTCAGTCTTGAAGCCGCGCTGGCTATTGGCTGCATTGAGGGGGCGGAGCCTTAGGGCGTCGGGGGCTCATCCCAGGGAAGCCAAAGGACTGACAGCGAAGCGCACGGCCGAGGGGTGTCGCGTCTGCTGTGGATACTGTCATACACACTCCACCGCTGCGGGTGAGCCTGCGCGAGACCCTGAGCCCACTCCCCGCGCTTGCCCAGTGCGCCTGCGCGGTAACAGCCGCCCGCACTTGTGCCATTTTCCCACTCTTCCGGGCCACCTTTTCCCCTCCCTTCCCTGTCCCCTTCCCCGCCCTGCTGCCCTTCCTCCCCCTAGGCCCCTCTCTGAGGTTTCCCCAGTCCCGATCCTTCCCTGCCCCCGATCCCACCCCCCCAAGACCCTGGCGCCCCAGCCGCAGGTGCTGCGCCTCCGGGAGCCGCGATGCGCCTCGTCTCAGAACCTGTGGGCCTCCCTTCCCTCACTGCCCTCCGTTTCCACTGCCCAGGCCCCCACATCCTTCAGAATGACGCTGGACGTGGGGCCAGAGGACGAGCTACCCGACTGGGCTGCGGCCAAGGAGTTTTACCAGAAGTACGACCCTAAGGACATCATTGGCAGGTGAGCCCAAGCTAGGAGTGAGGTCCAGAAAGGTCGGATCCAAGGTCTGAGGTCTGCAGAGACAAGAAGTGGTTAAGGGGGAGCATTGAGTGACTAGACTCGTATTCTCAGTTAACTCATTTTCCCTATCTCATTCATTCATTTAAGTATCCGGTACACATATGCTGTGTACTAGGCACGAACCTAAATATGGGAGTGTAGAAAATGTCTGTTTTGGGAAGTGGCCGAAGGAATTACAGGGATATTGAAAAGGTATCAAGTTAAATAGGTAAAAGTAAGCCGGGCATGGCGCACACCTTTAATCCCAGCACTTGGGAGGCAGAGGTAAGAAGATCACGGAGAGTTTGAGGCCACTCTAAGACTACATAGTGAATTCCAGGTCGGCCTGGGTTAGAATGACACCCTACCAAAAAAAAAAAAAAAAAAAAAAAGTGGTGGGACCGGGCATGGTTGTGCACGCCTTTAATCCCAGCTCTCGGTAGGCAGAGGTAGGGGGATTTGCCATGAGTTCAAGGCCACCCTGAGTTCCAGGTCAGTCTGAGCTAGAGTGAGACCCTACCTTGATAAACCAAAAAAAAAGGGGGGGTGAGGGGAGTGCTGGAGAGCTGACTTAGTGGTTAAGATGCTTTCCTGTGAAGCCTAACGACCCAGGTTCAGTTCTGCAGGTCCAGCCAGATGCACATGGTGGCACATGCATCTGGAGTTCCTTTGCAGTAGCTAGAGACCCTGGCATGCCCATTCTTTCCCTTCCTCCCTCTCCCTCTTTCTCTTTCCCTCTCTCTGCCTCTAATAAAAAAAAAAATAAGTTAAAAAAAAAGAAAAGGAGATTGGACAGATGACTTAGTGGTTAAGGCTCTTACCTATGAAGTCTAAGGACCCAGTTTGATTCCCTAGTATCCATATAAGCCAGATGCACAAGGTGACACATGCTTCTGGAGTTTGTTTGCAGTGGCTAGAGGCCCTGGCATACCCATATTCATTCTGTCTCTTTCTCTGCCTTTTCTCTCTCTCTCTCTCTCTCTCTCTCTCTCAAATAAATAAAATATTTTTTTAAAAAATAAAAGGGTATCCAGGCATGGTGGTGCATATCTTTAATCCCAGTACTCAGGAGGCAGACACAGGAGGAACACTGTGAGTTTGAAGAAACCCTGAGACTACATAGTAAATTCCACGTCAGCCTGGGCTACAACAAGACCCTACCTCAAAAAAAATTTATATATTTGCAAGCAGAGAAAGAGTTGGAATGGGCACACCAGGGCCTCTTGCCACTGCAATCCAACTCCAGATGCATGCTCCACTTTCTACATCTGGGTTTACGTGGGTACTGGGGAATTGAACCCTGGGCAGTCAGGCTTTGCAAATAAGCACCTCTCATTGTTGAGTCATCTCCCCGGGCCCTAGCCTTTTCTTTCTTTTCTTTTCTTTTCTTTTCTTTTCTTTTCTTTTCTTTTCTTTTCTTTTTCTTCTTCTTATTATTTATTTATTTTTGGTTTTTTGAAGTAGGCTTTTGCTCTAGTTCAGGCTGACCTGGAATTCACTATGAAGCCTCAGGGTGCCCTCGAACTCATGGCAATCCTCCTACCTCTGCCTCCCAAGTGCTGGGGTTAAAGGAGTACACCGCCATGACACATGTTTTTTTTTTTTTTTAAACAAAATACTTGTATTGTTTATTTGCACAGAGAGAGAGAGAGAGACTGAGAATAAATATGACATGCTGCAAACAAACTCCAGATTTATGTGTCACTTGTGCATCTGGCTTTACGTGGGTACTGGGGAATCTAATTCGGTTCAGCAGGCTTTGCTGAACCATCTCCCCAGTCTTACATTTACTATTTTGTTTTGTTTTGGTTTTGCCCTGGTCTCTGGCTACTCTTGAAATATCAGAGCTGGGCTGGAGTACAGCTCAGGTAATGTGCTTGCTGAGCACAGATTAACAATGTCAAAAGTAAAAAGGAGAGCCGGGCGTGGTGGCGCACACCTTTAATCCCAGCACTCGGGAGGCAGAGGTAGGAGGATCGCCTTGAGTTCAAGGCCACCCTGAGACTACATAGTAAATTCCAGGTCAGCCTGGGCCAGAGAGAGACCCTACCAAAAAAAAAAAAAAAAAAAGTAAAAAGGAATCACTAGAGTCAGGTGTGATGTCTCATACCTGAATATACAGCACTCAGCAAAATGAGACAGAAGCACTGAGAGTTCCAGGCTAGCCTGGGCTTTATAATGAGACCCTATCTCAAAAATGCCAAATGAAGCCAGGCATGGTGGTGCACGCCTTTAATCCCAGCACTCAGGAGGCAGAGGTAGGAGAATTGCCATAAGTTCAAGGCCACCCTGAGACTACATAGTGAATTCCAGGTCAGCCTGAGCTACAGTGAGAGCCTACCTCAAAAAACCAAACCAAACCAAACAAATGAGCTGGGCATGGTGGCTGCATTTGGTCTGAGGACCTACTAGTAATTTACATTCTGTGGTTTGCTCAGTGTGTGTTCACTTTTCCTGGCAAGGCATGAGCCAACATCTGCTTACTCCAGGTAGAACATCAACAACAGACCAAGTAACAATTCCACTCAGTCCAACCTGGCAGTGAGTTTATTGAGCTTACTTAGAGAGAGTAGGTGAGGGGTTGTGACCATGAAACATGATGATGATGACTTCACGGCAGCTGTGTCATGAAGACCCCCTTTCAGTTAACCTCCCACTTCTAGCATCTCCAAACTGCATGGGCTGGGGTGGCAGGAAGCATAATTGCTGGACTTCCAGGTGAGGATCCTTTGTTTCCTCCTACTAGGAAATATCAGTAGTTCCATTGCCATTACTATAGACCTGGCTATCACTACATGAAGTTGGTGAGATAGCCCAAGCAAGGAAGGGAATTTCCTGTTTCTGCCTTATTAATGTTTTTCAACATCCCTTCATGATGTCTTAGTCACATTTCAGGGTTATGGAAGCTAAAGCCCAGAGACTTATGTCATTGAGTCATTTGGAGGTTAACTAGTGACAAACTTGGTGTGTGCACTGACATCTAAGTCTCAGCTTCCCTGCTCACCCCCTGCCCAGGTAGGGTCTCAGTCTAGCCCAGGCTGGCCTGAAATTCATTATGTAGTCTCAGGCTGGCTTTAAACTCACAGTGATCCTCCTACCTCTGCCTCCTACTGGGATTAAAGATATGTGCGATCATTTCTGACTTAAAAATTTATGTGTCACTTGTGCATCTGGCTTTACGTGGGTACTGGGAATCTAATTCGGTTCAGCAGGCTTTGCTGAACCATCTCCCCAGTCTTACATTTACTATTTTGTTTTGTTTTGGTTTTGCCCTGGTCTCTGGCTACTCTTGAAATATCAGAGCTGGGCTGGAGTACAGCTCAGGTAATGTGCTTGCTGAGCACAGATTAACAATGTCAAAAGTAAAAGGAGAGCCGGGCGTGGTGGCGCACACCTTTAATCCCAGCACTCGGGAGGCAGAGGTAGGAGGATCGCCTTGAGTTCAAGGCCACCCTGAGACTACATAGTAAATTCCAGGTCAGCCTGGGCCAGAGTGAGACCCTACCTCAAAAAAAAAAAAAAAAAAAAAAAAAAGTAAAAAGGAATCACTAGAGTCAGGTGTGATGTCTCATACCTGAATATACAGCACTCAGCAAAATGAGACAGAAGCACTGAGAGTTCCAGGCTAGCCTGGGCTTTATAATGAGACCCTATCTCAAAAATGCCAAATGAAGCCAGGCATGGTGGTGCACGCCTTTAATCCCAGCACTCAGGAGGCAGAGGTAGGAGAATTGCCATAAGTTCAAGGCCACCCTGAGACTACATAGTGAATTCCAGGTCAGCCTGAGCTACAGTGAGAGCCTACCTCAAAAAACCAAACCAAACCAAACAAATGAGCTGGGCATGGTGGCTGCATTTGGTCTGAGGACCTACTAGTAATTTACATTCTGTGGTTTGCTCAGTGTGTGTTCACTTTTCCTGGCAAGGCATGAGCCAACATCTGCTTACTCCAGGTAGAACATCAACAACAGACCAAGTAACAATTCCACTCAGTCCAACCTGGCAGTGAGTTTATTGAGCTTACTTAGAGAGAGTAGGTGAGGGGTTGTGACCATGAAACATGATGATGATGACTTCACGGCAGCTGTGTCATGAAGACCCCCTTTCAGTTAACCTCCCACTTCTAGCATCTCCAAACTGCATGGGCTGGGGTGGCAGGAAGCATAATTGCTGGACTTCCAGGTGAGGATCCTTTGTTTCCTCCTACTAGGAAATATCAGTAGTTCCATTGCCATTACTATAGACCTGGCTATCACTACATGAAGTTGGTGAGATAGCCCAAGCAAGGAAGGGAATTTCCTGTTTCTGCCTTATTAATGTTTTTCAACATCCCTTCATGATGTCTTAGTCACATTTCAGGGTTATGGAAGCTAAAGCCCAGAGACTTATGTCATTGAGTCATTTGGAGGTTAACTAGTGACAAACTTGGTGTGTGCACTGACATCTAAGTCTCAGCTTCCCTGCTCACCCCCTGCCCAGGTAGGGTCTCAGTCTAGCCCAGGCTGGCCTGAAATTCATTATGTAGTCTCAGGCTGGCTTTAAACTCACAGTGATCCTCCTACCTCTGCCTCCTACTGGGATTAAAGATATGTGCGATCATTTCTGACTTAAAAAATTTTTTTATTTATTTTCAAGCAGAGAGGAGAGAGAGAATGGGCATGCCAGAGCCTGCAAACAAACTCCAGATGCATGTGCTACTTTGTGCATCTGGCTTTATATGGATCCTGGGTCGTTAGGCCTTGCAGGCAAGTGCCTTAACTGCTGAGCCATCTCTCCAGTCCCTATGCCTCAGCTTGATTTTTCAATTTTATTTTTATTTTTTTGGTTTTTCAAAGTACAGTCTCACTGTAGTCCAGGCTGACCTTGAATTCACTATGTAGTCTCAGGATGGCCTTGAACTCACAGCAGTCCTCCTATTTCTGTCTCCTTAGTGTTGGGATTAAAAGCGTGTGTCACCACGCCTGGCTCAGCTTGATTTTTTAATTTAATTAATTTATTTATTTATTTTGGTTTTTCGAGGTAGTGTCTCACTCTAGCCCAGGCTGATCTAGAACTCTGTAGTTCTAGGTTGGCCTCTAAATCATCTTGACCCTCCTACCTCTGCCTGCTAAATGCTGGGATTAAAGACGTGCGCCACCATGCCTGGCTATGTGGGTCTTCAGAGTATGACACAGCTGGTATAAAGGTACTGAGGCTTCACTTTGTGGAAATGAGAATGTAGAATTTGGGCATGATGCATGCCTGTGATCTCAGCACTTGGGAAACTGAGGGCAGGAGTATTGTGTGTCCAACAAGTATAGACATCTTAATTGTGCTGTGTTGCTCCGGCAGAGGAGTGAGCTCTGTGGTTCGCCGTTGCATTTGTCGAGCTACTGGTGATGAGTTTGCTGTGAAGATCATGGAGGTGACAGCTGAACGGCTGAGTCTTGAGCAGCTGGAGGAGGTGCGGGAAGCCACACGGCGAGAGATGCACATCCTTCGCCAGGTCGCTGGCCACCCCCATATCAGTGAGGCTGCATTCCCTGTTCCTGCTAGCTGACAGCCCGACTCCTGCTGGCCCTGCCCCCAACTTAGACCCCAGCATTGCACTAGACTCTGCCCTTCCTCCTGGCTCTTTCCATCTCCAACAAGTGGCAAGCCTTTGGGTCCCTGTTCCCTCCTGGGTTCTTTCCTTTCCAGGATAATGGCCCCTGATGCCTTAGGGTGGACAAGCATCTGGGGTACATTTTTGCCCCTTTCCATCTCTGTTTCTCTGCCCTCTGCCTCTTTCCCCAGTCACTCTCATCGATTCCTACGAGTCTTCTAGCTTCATGTTCCTGGTGTTTGACCTGTGAGTATCTCCCTGCCTATCTGAGAAGCATCCTCCTGCCTCCATGTGTGGCCCCAGCCTTACAGCTCTGTGGGATGGGGCTCACCCTACCCTGTTCATTTTCCTCTGCTTCAGCCAGGTCTCTATCTCCACCAGCCTTCCTGAAAGCCCAAGGTGAAGCTTTCTCCCTAGGTGTCATAATGGGGACACATTCATTCTTCAGAGTAATAGTGACCTATCAAATGCAAAGAGTTGTAGTGACCCAAGGAGTCCCAATCTCAGTCCCCCATCACTATAAAATGAGCAGGGTGGGAAAGGTTTTAAGACAAAAGTAGGGGCTGGGAAGATGGCTCAGTTGGTAAAAGCATTTGCTATCTAAACAAGAGGACCTGAGTTCAATTCCTAGCAGCCATGGAAAAAGCTAGGTGTGGACATGCATTCCTGTAACTCCTATCGGGGGGGGGGGCAGAGATAGGAGGATTCCTGGTGCTCCCTGGTCAGCCAGTCTAAAGGTGAGAAGCTAGTGAGGGGTTTTCCAAGTTTGATGAGACACTGTCCATGAAGAGTAATACAGGAGTACACTCAACGCCCTCCTCTGGCCTCTGCACACATGAGCACTGGGCATGCATCTGTACACATATATGCGTATATCACATACATACCAATAAAAATAGAACAGGAATGTGTTCAACATGCATAAAACAAATCCTCACTCAGCAATCTCCTTACCATCTGTAGCACTCTGCTGTTTCTGCTCAGGTTTTTCTGGTTCATTTGAACTCAAATTTCGTGGGATTTTTTTTTTTTTTGTTTGTTTGTTTTTGGTTTTTGGTTTTTGGAGGTTGGGTTTCATTCTAGTCAGGCTGACCTGGAATTCACTATATAGTCTCAGGGTAGCCTTGAACTCACAGTGATCCTCCCGAGTGCTGCGATTAAATGTGTGCACCACCACACCTAGCTAAATTTCGTGTTTTATACAATACAATGTACACCAATTACAAAGGTATTTCAACAGGCAATGATTTAGCCAGGTGCCATGCCTGTAATCCCAATTACAGAGGGTGAAGCAGGAGTATTGTGAATTTGAAGCTAGTTTAGGCTACATACTGAGATGCCATTTCCAATGATAATAGTAATCTGATACCAAGAATTTTTTTGTTTTGTTTTTTTTCAAGGTAGAGGGCTCACTCTAGTCCAGGCTGACTTGGAATTTACTATGTATTCTCAGGATGGCCGCAAACTCATGGCGATCTTCCTACCTCTGCCTCCCAACTGCTGGGATTAAAGGCATGCGCCACCACACCCAGCTTGAATATCAAAGATTAAGAGGCCCTGTTAGTACATTTACTGGTGAGGCAGCTTAGGTGGTAAAGTTCCTCATAAGCATGAGGACCTGAGATCAGTCACCAGAACCCAGTTGGGTGGTGCATGTCTGTAATCCCAGTGCTGAGGAGGCAGAGACAGGAGGATCTCTGGAGCTTTCTGGCCAGCAGTCTAGCCTAAATGATGAGCTCCAGGCCAATGAGGGACCCTGTCTCAAAGGAGTAGATGGCAGTGTTCCTGAGGATGACATGGCCTCCACATGTACCAGCACACATACATATTTATATGCACTACAGTTGCATACATATATACATGAAATTTACAGAAATAGCCCTCTTCCAAAGTCCAGGGGGAGAGCTAAGCATGGTAGCTTATATAATCCCAGCACTTGGGAGGATCACCATGCGTTCCAGTCCTTGGCAAGAGTGATTCCTTGCCTCAAAAAAAAAAAACAAACACACCTTTAATCCCAGCATTTGTGTAGGAGGGTCAATGAGTTTGAGGCTAGCCTGAGACTGTATAGTGAATTCTAGGTCAGCCTGGGCTAAAATGAAACCCTAACTCAACCCCTCTGTGCCCCCCCCCAAATATCCAAGGTGGGGCTGGAGAGATGGCTAATTGGTTAAGGTGCTTGCCTGGGATTTTTTTTTTCAAGGTAGGGTTTCACACTAGCCCAGGGTAACCTGGAACTCACTATGTAGTCTCAGGATGGTCTTGAACTCATGGTGATCCTCCTAACTCTTGAGTGCTGGGATTAAAGGCATGCCCACCACACCCGGCCCTGCCTGGGAAGTTTTAATTACCCAGGTTCCATTCCCCAGTACCCAAGTTAGCCAGATGCACAAGACGGTGCATGCATCTGGAGTTCGTTTGCAGTGGCTGAAGGCCCTGGTGGGTCCATTCTCTCTGCCTTCCTCTCCAACCCCCTCAGAAAATAAGTAAATTTATTTATTTATTTTTGGTTTTTCAAGGTAGGGTTTCACTCTAGCTCAGGCTGACCTGGAATTCACTATGTAGTCTCAGCATGGCCTCAAACTCATGGCAGTTCACCTACCTCTACTTCCCAAGTGCTGGGATTAAAGGCGTGCACCACCACACCCAGCAAGTAAATACAATTTTTTGTTTTTGTTTTTGAAGGTAGGGTCTCACTCTAGCTCAGGCTGACCAGGAATTCACTATGTAGTCTCAGGGTAGCCTGAAATTCACAGCATCCTCCTACCTCTGCCTCCCAAGTGCTGGGATTAAACCGTCTGCCATAGTTTTTGTAAATCCTAGTTTATTTTCTCTGCATACAATAGCCTGCATCTGCCTCCTCCACCCCTGTCCCTTAGGATGCGAAAAGGAGAGCTGTTTGACTACCTCACAGAGAAGGTGGCCCTCTCAGAAAAGGAAACCAGGTAATGGTTGAGCCTATATCCTTCTGGGGAGAGGGGCGGGGTGGGGGCAGGGTGAATCAGGAGGCTGTGCATCCCTCAGGTCCATCATGAGGTCTCTGCTGGAAGCAGTGAGCTTTCTCCATGCCAACAACATTGTGCACCGAGACCTGAAGCCCGAGAATATTCTCCTAGACGACAATATGCAGATCCGCCTTTCAGACTTTGGGTTTTCCTGTCACTTGGAACCTGGAGAGAGGCTTCGAGGTGAGGGGACCTGTTGCCCCATGAAACTTGGGAAAGAAGGAATCCAAGTTGGCTGGGTTAAAAACTGAGTCTTAGATGCCAAGAAAAAGGGAAGGTAGGCATGGTGACACATGCCATTAATCCCAGCACTCGGAAGGCAGAAGTAGGATCTCTGCTTCTGCTCTCCAGAGTTATGTGGCACTCCAGGATACCTGGCACCAGAAATCCTTAAATGCTCCATGGATGAAACCCACCCAGGATATGGCAAGGAAGTTGACCTGTGAGTTTCTGGTTTTGCCCTTCCTCCTTCTGTGTGTTACCTCTTTGCTGGTTACCTTGACCTGCCTAAGTATGGTCTTTCCCTTAGCTGGGCCTGTGGAGTGATCTTGTTCACACTGCTGGCTGGCTCACCACCATTCTGGCACCGGCGCCAGATCTTGATGTTACGCATGATCATGGAGGGTCAGTACCAGTTTAATTCACCTGAGTGGGATGACCGTTCTAACACTGTCAAAGACTTGGTAAGTTGGGGTCATGAGGATACTGGGGAAGGTCCAAGATCTGTCTTGCATGAGCTATACTTTCCTCTAGATCTCAAGGCTCCTGCAAGTCAATCCTGAAGAACGCCTAACAGCTCAGCAGGCCCTACAGCACCCCTTCTTTGAGCGTTGTGAAGGCAGCCAGCCCTGGAACCTCACACCTCGCCAGCGGTTCCGGGTAAGCTAATAGTGGCAGGATCTACACCTGGGCCTGTCCTGTGACCTTTCCCCTGCGCAGGATGCTTCACTGGAGCTCACACTGTCCCCCTTCCCAGGTGGCGGTGTGGACAATACTGGCTGCTGGGCGAGTGGCCTTAAGCACTCATCGTTTACGACCATTGACCAAGAATGCACTATTGAGGGACCCGTATGCACTGCGGCCAATAAGGCGCCTCATTGACAACTGTGCCTTCCGACTGTATAGCCACTGGGTGAAGAAGGGTGAACAACAGAACCGGGCAGCCCTTTTCCAGCACCGGCCCCCTGGGCCTTTCCCACTTGTGAGCACAGAAGAGGAAGGGGACTGCAGTGCTATCGCTATCACCGACGATGAGACTGCACAAGCAGCGCTTGGATAGGACCTCAGCCATTGGACAGACCCAGAAAGCAGGACTCTCCAGGAGATTTTTATCATTCCAGCCTTTTGGGGCTCTGGCCTTGGACCCCCACCCCTGGCTTGCCAAGCCTCCCACTAATAATGGCACTGTCTTAAAGAAAGCAGCCCTGGATACCGTTGTGGCTTCTGGGCTTGGAGCACATAGCTGAGGTGGAAGGAACCACTCCGGATGCTGCATCTGGCCTTGTCAGTGCTGCCTGCGCATCTGAAATAAAACCATCTACAAGCTGGGGAAAGTCAGTGCTCCCTGTCTGCTGTCTGACTTCAGGGAACATTGGGAGGTTCTAGCCCAGGTCTTTATTGGGGAATATGCAGGGGATCATTTTGTCTTGTTCTTGCTTTTGCTGGGAGGTAGCTGAGAGGGCCGCTCTAGTGCAGTCAGCTTGCTGCTCAGCCTTTCCTCGCTGGCCTTGAGCTGTTCCTCCACCAGTTGCTGGAGCTGTCCCAACTCCTTGTTCAGCTGGCTCTTGATATAGGTTTGGAGGATGCCAGCCTGGCCTGCTAGGGTAGAGAAGGGGCAGAAAGAAGAGTCATGGTTTGGAGATAAGGGGCCACACTGAGGGTAATGTTGCTTTACTTTAGGAAATTCTAGCTAGCCCTTTGAGAGAGGCAGAGTAAGTCTGGGAAGTCCTGGGCTGAACATGGTGGAGCATACCTATAGCCGTAGCACTCAAGAGGCTAGGGCACAGGGATCTTATGTTCAAAGCAAGCCTGGACTACATAGGAAGACTTTGTCTCCAATACATACACACCCACAACCACCCAACCAGGTTTGGTGATACAGGCTTGTAATCCCAGGTGCTGCTTTTTGAGAGAGAGGAAGAAGCAGAGAGAGAGAATGGGCACAACAGGGCCTCCAGCCACTGCAAATAAACTCCAGATGCATGCGCCTCCTTTTGCATCTGGCTTATGTGGGTCCTGGGGAATCAAACCAGAGTCCTTTAGCTTTGCAGGCAAACGCCTTAATGGCTAGGCCATTTCCCCAGCCCCCAGGTGCTGCTTTTTTCCCTTTTCTTCATGTGTCCCCTGAAGCAGGGTCTCACTGTAACCCAGGCTTACCTGGAACTCTGCAGCACCAGGCTGGCCTCAAACTCACTGTGATTCTCCTACTTTAGCCTCCTGAGTTCTGATATTAAAGGCATGTGCCTCTACCCCCAGCTATTACAGCTATTCCCTGTAGTCTCAGGCTGCCCTTGAACACACAGTGATCCTCCCACCTCTGCCTCCCAAGTACTGTGATTAAAGGTGTGTGCCACCACGCCCATCTATTCCAGCTACTCAGGCCAGCCTAACCTGGGCAAATTAATTAGTACCTGTCTCAAAACAAAAGTGAAAACTGAGCCAGGCATGGTGGCACATGCCTTTAATCCCAGCACTTGGGAGGCAGAGGTAGGTGGATCACCGTGAGTTCGAGGCCACCCTGAGAAGACGGTGAATTCCAGGTCAGCCTGAACTACAGTGAGACCCTACCTCGAAAAACCAAAAAAAAAAAAAAAAAAAAAAAAAAAAAAAAGTGAAAACTGGGAAGATAGGAAAGCTGGGGATATAGCTCCATTTGTAGTGTTTGCCTGGCATGTGTGAACCCATGGGTTGATGCTCACTGCATCAACCAAGCATGATGGTTCACACTGAGGCAGAAGGATCAGAAGTTTAGAGTCACTCTAGACTTGAGTGTTCAAGTACAGCCTGGATTACATAAGATCCTGTATTTTAAAAAAGAGGTGAGGGGCTGGAGAGATGGCTTAGCAGTTAAGGACCCATGTTCTCTCCAGATCCCACGAAAGCACAAGGTGACACATGCAAGGTTGCACATGTACACAAGGTAGCACTCCTGTCTAGAGTTAGGTTGCAGTGGCTGAGGCTCTGGCATGCCAATTCTCTCTCATGTTCCTTTACTCTTGCTGTCTCTCAAAAAAAAAAAAAAAAAAAAAAAAAAGCCAGTCTGTTGAGCTTGCCTCAAAAAAAAAAAAAAAAAAAAAAAGAGAGAGAGAGGTGGCTGGGGAGATGGCTTAGTTAGTAAAGTGCTTACAATGCAAACATGAAGACCTGAGTTCAGATTCCAGCACCCATGTAAAAAAAATACCATCTCTGGAGCCAGGCGTGGTGGCACACACCTTTAATCTTTAATCCTAGCACTTGGGAGGCAGAGGTAGGAGGATCATCGTGAGTTCGAGGCCACCCTGAGACTACATAGTTAATACCAGGTCAGCCTGGGCCAGAGTAAGACTCTACCTTGGAAAAAAAAAATACTGCCTCTGTACTCCCAGTGCTGGGAGGCAGAGACAAGGATCCCTGGGGATTATGGGCTGTCTAGTCTAGCCAAACCAGTGAGTTCAGAGAGAGACCCTGTCTCAAAAATAGGGCTGGAACTGGGCATTATGGCGCACGCCTTTAATCCCAGCACTTGGGAGGCAGAGGTAGGAGGATTGCCATGAGTTCAAGGCCACCCTGAGGCTAAATAGTGAATTCCAGGTCAGCCTGGGCTAGAGTGAGACCCTACCTCGCAAAACAAACCCCCCCCCCAAAAAAAAAACGGGCTGGAGTGGCTGGATAAATGGCTCAATGGTTAAAGGTTCCTGCTTGCTAAGCCTGGTGTCCCAGGTTTGAGTCCCCAGTACCCACATGAAGTAAGGTGCACAAAGTGGCACATCTGGAGTTCCTTTGGAGTGGCAGAAGGCCTTGGTGCACCCATTCCCTCTCATTCTGCCAGCCAATAAATAAATAATTTTTTTTAAAAGGCGGGGGCTGGAAGAGAATGCTTAGCAGTTAAGGTGCCTGTTTGCGAAGCCTAATGATCCATGTTCGACTCTCCAAGTCCAATGTAAGCCAGACACACAAGGTGACTAAAGTGCACAAGGTGGTACATGCGTCTGGAGTTTGATTACAGTGGTTGGAGGTCCTGGCATGCCAATTTTCTCTCTCACTCTCTCATAAAAAAAAAAAAAAAATGAGCCAGGCATGGTGGTGCATGCCTTTAATCCCAGGACTCAGGAGGCAGAGGTAGGAGGATTGCCTTGAGTTTGAGGCCACCCTGAGATTACAGAGTGAATTCCAGGTCAGCCTGAGCTACAGCAAAACCCTACCTTGAAAAACCAAAAACATAAAAAATAAATTAATTAAATAAAATAATAAAAATAAAATAAATAAAATAAAATAAATAGTTTTCTAGGCATGGTGTTGGACACCATGCTGTGAGTTTGAAGCCACCCTGTGATAGAGTGAATTCCAAGTCAGCCTGGGCTAGAAAAAGACCCTGCTTTGAAACTCACCCCCCAAAAAATACATACATACATTTATATGAAAATAAAATAAGGTGGTGGGCTGGAGAGATGGCTCAGTGGTTAAAGGTGCATGCTTGCAATCGTGAGGCCCCAGGTTCAATTCCCTAGTACTTACATAGAGCCAGATGCACAAAGTCACATATATCTAGAGTTTGACCATACTCTCTTTCTCTCTGTTTTTTCTTTCTTTTTTAAATATATTTTATTTATTCATTTGAGAGAGAAAGAAAGAGGCAGAGAGAGAGAATGGGTAGGCCAGGGCCTCCAGCCACCAGCAAACGAACTCCAGATGCATGCACCTCTTGTGCATCTGGCTTACATGGGTTCTGGAGAATCAAAATGGGTTCCTTTGGCTTTGCAGGCAAACACCTTGACCACTAAGCCATCTCTCCAGCACTGTTTTTTCTTTTTCTTTTATTTTTTACTTATTTGAGAAAGGGAAAGAGGCAGAGTGAGAGAAAGAGAGAGAGAATGGGTACACCAAGGCTTCCAGCCACTGCAAACAAACTTCAGATACATGTGCCACCTTGTGCATCTGGCTTACATGAGTTCTGGGGAATCAAACCTAAGCCCTTTGGCTTTGCAGGCAAATGCCTTAACCTCTAAGCCATGTCTTCAGCCCTCCTTTTCTTTTTAATATTTTTTTATTTTTTCATCTATTTGAGAGAGAGAAGGGAAAAGAGGCAGATAGAGAATGGCCATGTCAGGGCCTCCAGCCACTGCAAACAAACTCTAGACGACATACGCCATACCACCTTGTGCATCTGGCTTATGTGGGTCCTGGGGAGTTGAACTTGTTCGTTTGTCTTTGCAGGCAAACACCTTAATCGCTAAGACCTCTTTTTTTGTTGTTGTTGTTTTCGAGGTAGGGTCTCATTCTAGCTCAGGCTGACCTGGAATTCACTATGTAGTCTCAAGGTGGCCTCGAACTCATGGCAATCCTCCTACCTCTGCCTCCCGAATGCATGGATTAAAGGCGTGTGCCACCATGCCCAGCGTCAGCCCTCTTTTGTTAATATTTTATTTTTATTTACTTACTTGAGAGAAAGGGAGTGGGTGTGCCAGGGCCTCCAGCTGCTGTAAGCGAACTCCAGATGCAAATGCATAAGCCACCTTGTGTATCTGGCTTACGTGGGTCCTGGGGAACTGAACCTGGGTCCTTTGGTTTTGCAAGCCAGCACATTATCTGCTAAACCACCTCTTCAGCCCTCTTTTTGTTTTTTTGAGGTAGGATCTCACTCTAGCCCAGGCTGACCTGGAACTCACTATGTAGTCTCAGGCTGGCCTTGAACTCAACCCTCCTACCTCTGCCTCCTAAGTGCAAGGACTAAAGGTGTGCAATACCACACCTGGCTTTCTCTCTTGAATGAATAAAAATATTTTGAAAAATAAGGTGGTGAGGGCTGGAGAGATGGCTTGGCGGTTACGACACCTGCCTGCCAGTTCCAATCTCCAGGTCCCACGTTTAGCCAGACACAAAAAGTGACGCAAGGCCACAATGCTGCACTCACCCACAAGGGGGTGCACACGTCTGGAGTTCATTCACAGTGGCTAAGAGGCTGATGGCGTGCCTATTCTCTCTCTCAAAAAATAAAAGAAAAAAATAAGGTGGTAAGCTATTAAGACAGCGAATGGGGACCTCTGGTCTCTAGACCACACCCATGTACCCCAGTCCCACATATGAATGTGCATATAAACATGCATATATACCCCACAGACAAGCAAAAAATAGTGGGGAGATATAACTCAGTGGTAGAACACTCACGCACATGGCTCTGGGTTCAGTGCACACTTCTATAAAACAAACTGAAAACCATACAAAAACAAGAAAAGGGCCAGTGGCTGGGCATGGTGGGGCATACCTTTAATCCCAGCATGGACAGGCAGAGGTAGAAGGATCGCCATGAGTTCAAGGCCACCCTGAGACTACATAGTGAATTCCAGGTCAGCCTGGGCCAGAGTGAGACCCTACCTTTAAAAACAAAACAAGACAAAAAAAAAAGAAAAGAAAAGAAAAGAAAAGAAGAGAAAAGAAAGAGAAAGAGAAAAAGAAAAAAGGAAAGAAAAGGGTCAGGCATGGTGGCACATGCCTTTAGCACTTGGGAGGCAGAGGTTAAAAGGATTGCTGAGTTTGAGACCAGCCTGGAAGTACAGATTGAATTCCAGGTCAGGCTAGGGTAGACAGAGACCCTACTTCAAACAATTTAACAAACAAGCCAGGTGTGGCACAGGCCTTTCCCAGCACTCAGGAGGCAGAGGTAAGAAGATTTCCATAAGTTTGAGGCCACCCTGAGACTACATAGCGAATTCCAGGTCAGCCTGAGCTAGAATGAGACCCTACCTCGAAAAAAAAAAAAAAAAAAAAAGAGGGCTTAGCAATTAAGGTGTTTGCCTGCAAAGACAAATGAACAAGTTCAACTCCCCAGGACCCACGTAAGCCAGATGCACAAGGTGGCAGGGCGCACTGCGTTTAGAGTTCGTTTGCAGTGGCTGGAGGCTGGACTCTACCTCAAAAAAAAAAAAAAAAAAAAAAAAACCACCAAGAAAGAGCTGGGTGTGGTGGTGCACACCTTTAATCCCAGCACTCGGGAGGCAGAGGCAGGAGGACCACCGTGAGTTTGAGGCCACCCTGAGACTACATAGTGAATTCTAGGTCAACCTGGACTACAGCGAGACCCCTACCTAGAAAAAGAAAAAAGAAAAAAAAATAAAAAACAAGTAAAGTGTCTGAAGTCTTAGGGCAGCCCGAGCCCTTCACTTGCCCTGGCACAGAAGCATAGGACACCCTAACCCTCTAAGTACTCACTTGGCTCTTGCTGTGGCTGATCCACTATCTCTGGTTCCTCCTCCTGTGGGGTGACTTCCTGTTTGGTGTCTTCTTTCTCTGTATACCAGAAACAGGAAGAGGCACTGACTCCAACCCTGCCCCAGCCCTGTCCTGGCCCTCCCATAACCATCTTACCCTCTGGCTGGTGGTGGGGTGGCTGTAGCCCCATGTAAGTCAAAGACAGATCCAACCGCACCTAGGAAGAAACGGGAAAAGGGATACTGAGAGGAAGGCACTGCCTAGAAGGAAAGGGGGAGATGGGTGGCTGCTCATTGCCCTTGAACACTACCTGGGGCGTGAAGACATATTTGTAGAGCTTGAAGTGGCGGAAGTAGGTGTTGACCACGTAGTCGGCCAATGCTAGCAGTTGTTCTTCTCTAAAGAGGTTGATGCTGAAGGGGGGGCGCTGTGATGACAACTAGGAGTTAAGAATACTGGAGGCCTCCAAGACCTCAGCTAGCTAGAAGCAGGGCAAACCCATGGTGGCTCTCAGAGGGAGAGGAGGGTGATGGTGGGAGAAAGAACAGGACATCAGGCTAGATCTTGACTAGGGAGGGTGAAGGTTCCTTTCTAGGGTACTGACCCTGACTCCATGGCAAAAAAGAACACTGGTAAAGTAGCGATAGCATTCCTCCACGTTGCCCAAGGGGGTAGCTGGAGGAAAGCAAGGTGCAACAGTGAGGCCCTTCCTGCTGGTCTTTTGTCTCAATACTTGGAAAGCATGAGCTTAACATGTAGTCAGAACTAGGCATGGGGTCTGGCTTGTTACCTTAGTTTGTTCAACAAATCCTGAATTCTTGCTATATTCTTTTCTAGGTATTATAGACAGACAAGATCCTGCCCCTCAGGAAGTCTGTTTTTGTTGTATTTCAGCTCGGTTTTGTTGTCATTGTTTTGAGACAGTCTCACAGGCCCAAGATGTCCTGAACGCACTATGTAAACCAGGTTGGCCTGATAGCCAATCTGCTTGCCTTAGCCTTCTGAGTGCTGGGGTTACAGGCAAGAGCCACCACACCTGCTTATCTGTTTTGGGGACAGAGTTTCACTCTGTAGCCCAGATGATTTGGAACTCACTGTGTGACCCAGGCTGGCCTCAAACTCATAGCAATACTCCTGCACCAGTAGGGTTACAGGCATGAGCCACTATGCTTGGCTATTTGGAAGAGAGCTATTTGGAGTGGAGGAAGGAGGTAGGGCCTATGTAGTCAGCCCAGGCTGGCTTCAAGAAGTATAACTGAGGATGGCCTTGAATTCCTGGCCTTCCTACTTTTAACTCCTAAGTGCTGCCAAGTGCTTGGTTATAGGTATGTACCACCATGTCCAGCCTTTTTCCCCTGTGGCTTCGTGAATCAAACCTAAGAGTATGTTAAGCAAGTGCTCTACCACTGAGCTATGGCCCACAGACACTATGTTTTAAATTTTTATTTGAGTGTGTATGTGTGCATGCCAGGATCTCTTTGCAAGTGGATGCCCATCTGGCTTTATATGGGTGGCTGGGGAATTGAACCCAAGTGGGCAGGCTTTGCGAGCACCTTTAACTCCTGCACCTTCTCCCCACCATAAGCTTTTTTTTTTTTTTTTTTTTTGGTTTTTCAAGGCAGTCTCGCCCTAGCCCTGGCTGACTTGGAATTCACTATGTTGGTAGTCTCAGGCTGGCCTCGATCTCTGTGAGATCCTCCTACCTCTGCCTCCTATGTGCTGGGATTAAAGGCGTGCACCATCACACACGGCTCTTTTTTAAAGCACTGTGTGTATATGTGCATTTACATATCTCTTAGAACAGTCCTGTAATGTTAATGCTGTGTCCTTAATTTATTGATAAGGAAACAGGGTTTCAAAGGTGCTAACTGGGATGTGGTAAGACTAGTAATGACAGAGGAAAGATTCTAGATGACAGTTCCCCCTGCTTCTATTCCCCATAGTCACTTGTGCTAGCCCAGCCTCCTTTCTTGGGGCTCAAACCTTTTGGTTGCTGCCTCCCTCTCACCAAGACAGGCCTTGTGAAGATCTTGGAGCAGAGCACAAGCTGCTGATGTCTGCTCTAGTGAAAAGCCCTGCTGGCGGCAGAAGATAAGCGCATGGGAAAAGAGGTCCAAAGTAATGGCATCCTGCAAGTTCTGTTCAGGACCACCAAGGTCCATGAGCTCAGCCAGCACCCTTGAGAAGGAGAGAAAGAAGTGACTACTTGAGTCATTACCCTACATTCACTTTCTTACTTTGAATGACACCTTCATCACCACTGGCCTACATTCACCACATGCTTTGGAGCTGGTCATTTCTCACATCTTCCCCCCCCCCAAGAGCTCTTCCCCTCCCTACGCAGGTCCCATACTCCCTCATCTCTTCTACAGTGGCTGTCTTCTCCAGCTGGTGCATAGAATGGATATCCAGGTATTTCCTGTCAGAAAGAGGAGAGACCAAGCATTGATGGTCGGTACACATTTATTTTCATGATGGTGCTGTGCTTACTACAACATCAGACTAGGAACCAGCAGACCTGAGTTTGAGGCTTGACTCATTAACTTCCTGTGTAGCCTTTGGTGAGTCACCTCACTCATTTACAGTGAAAATGAAGGCCACTTCACTTTCACTGTAAATTAGGAATCTTATAATCAGTGAGCCCTATGATCCTTTCCATTTACAAAGCCTACAATTAGAAAACTTGAGTTCTTGTCTTGCTGTGTGACTTTGGTGAAGACCCCCCACTCCAGCCTGTGGGCCTTAGTACCATTTGCAGTGTTCCACGGCAGCTTTGACACTTCATTTACATATCTAGACCTTCTGTCCCTTCAAAATGGTACACTACCACTTTGGACTAGGAGCCTAGAAAGCTGATGCCTAGTCACCTATATGTGCATCTCTGAGCTTCGTTCTTCTCATGTGTGAAATGGGGGTTCCCTGACTGCTGGACAAGACTGTTGGGGAGACCTTAAAGGAATAACGCAAATGCAAAGTGTAGCTTTTTCCCCATGGTTTTTCACTCACCACATGCAGATCCGAGGCTGGGGCAATGGTGGCTGCAGAGAGAAAGCAGATTGGGGAAAGCTGTACAGCAGTACGTGGCCCCCAGTATACCTGCGCAGCCGCGAATACTGTAACTCCCATTCTCTAGGACTATGTGCAGCAATGAGGGCGAAGCGGAGTTTAAGCAGACCTTAGATACTATTTATTAGCCTGTTAACAACCCGGGTCACTCCCCACCACCACCTCTTCACTGAGGCAGCCCAGGAAAACGTCCCGAAAGTTGCTGGCCACAATCAGGGGGCAGCACCTTCCGGGTTTTATAAAAATATTTTTCAGCTGACCACGCAGTCCCACCCTCACCGGGAACAAGCTGGCTCCAGGATCTTCATCCACTTGCACAGAGGCCGTGTCCACGGTGGTCACATCGGTCCGCACACTTGTTTGAGTCCGTGTGGCCGGTCCACTCACTGAGCTGGGACCCCTCAACAGTTCCTGCTGCGGTCCGGGGGGCTGTTGAAGATCCGCCTGCGACCCCGCTCCCAATCCCAAGAACTCGCTGGATTTGGGGCTGATCATGTCGCGCGCCTCGGGGCCGCTAGTCAAGCCTGTCGCCTGGTGGTGGGACGGCCGGTTCTCCCTCAGCGATGCCGAGACCCTCCCCGGCGCTCGCGGCTGAGGCGGCGTTCACGACGGCGGGACGCGCACCTACACTCGTAAAGCAGTGAGGAGGGAGGGCGTGGGTTCCTCCGCGGCCGCCAAGGACTGCGTGCTGGTTTCCATGGGAACGACCTGCAGGCCAATCACCGAGAGAAAGCGGGGAAGCTCGGGACCAGACCAATAGGAACAGGAAACAAAATGTTTCGCCACATCCGGAGTTGCTGTGGCGCCTGCGCCTTGTGTCCGGGCGGCCGGTGACGTCCGGTGAGATCCAAGATGGTGGTGCTCGGCTGACTCGGTCGTCGGTGAGGACCGAGCGGCCGGCTGCTGGTTGCGGCTGGCGGGCGGCCGTGCGGGGGCTGGATCCGTCCGGGAGTGCCGGCGAGGCCGCGGACTGCGGAGCCCCAGCGGCCCCCACATCACCGCTCTGTTTTCTGCAGGTGACAGAAGTGCCGCTCCGCCCACCTGACACCGCCCGAGGACCCGCGCCTCCCCTCGCACCGCCGCAATGTCTGGTCCCGGCAACAAACGCGCCGCGGGCGATGGGGGCTCAGGGCCGCCGGAGAAGAAGCTGAGCCGCGAAGAGAAGACCACAACCACTCTGATCGAGCCCATTCGTCTTGGGGGCATCTCTTCCACGGTTGGTAGGCCTTTGCTGGCTAAACGCCTATATCTGGCATCCACCCAAAGCGATCAAAATCTTGCAGACAGTTCCCCAAACTTAACGAGGTCCAGTTTACATCACATTCTGTTGAAGAAAATCCAGAACAGGACATCTGTGTTCCTTCACAGCTAAACAAGTTCCCATAGGGCGTATCATTTCCCAAAAAGTTCAGTTCGCAAAGGACTGGGGGCAGACACAGAATGTGAGCACCTTTCTGTGTAGGTGCCTGAGCCTCTTGGAGTAAACCCCACCCCCACCCGTCCAGTTGCTCTCTTCCTCTGTCTCTTTGTGTTGGTTTCTAACTCTGCTTACTACAGCCTCTGCTTCCTTTTGGTACTGCATTATACAGGAGGAGATGGACTTGAAGGTACTGCAGTTCAAGAACAAGAAACTGGCAGAGCGCTTGGAACAGCGACAGGCTTGTGAGGATGAACTCCGAGAACGAATTGAAAAGTTGGAGAAGAGACAGGCCACAGATGATGCCACCCTTCTCATAGTCAATCGCTACTGGGCCCAGGTGAATGCCCCGTACTTCCCAAGACCTGACCTTGATTCAGTTGCTAGTCCTCCGATAGCCCTGCTAGGAGAGCACTCAGATATTCATAACTTTTTTGATGCTTTCTCCCTTCAGCTGGATGAAACAGTAGAAGCTCTTCTACGATGCCATGAGAGCCAGGGGGAGTTGGCTGCAGGGATAGAGGCACCTGGCAGCCAGGAGGGGCCAGTTCGCGATGTGATCCAGCTGGCAGAGCCAGGGACATCAGAGCTGAGGGGTAGGACCAAAGCCCTAGGGTCTGGGAAGCTTAGGTACTGGGAAAGGTTCTTGGAAGGAAGTGTCTTTGAGGTTGGACCTCGAATATCCAACTTGTACCTGGCCCCTGAAAAATTGCTTTCATGTTTGGGCAATAAAGTGTGGTGAGAAGGCTTCAAAATCTAACTTGATTTATAGTGCACTCATGTTTTTACCCATTGGAATTCACTATGTAGTCTCAGGCTAGCCTTGAACTCACAGTGATCTTATCTCAGCCTCTCCAGTGAGCACTGGGAGCTACAGTGAGACCCTACCAAAAAAAAAAAAAGCCGGGCGTGGTGGCGCACACCTTTAATCCCAGCACTCAGGAGATAGAGGTAGGAGGATCGCCATGAGTTCGAGGCCACCCTGAGACTACATAGTGAATTCCAGGTCAGCCTGAGCTAGAGTGAGACCCTACCTCGAAAAAAAAAAAAAAAAAAAACAAAAATAAACATGTGCCACCACGCCCAGCTTGACACCCATTTTAAGTGATTAAGTGTTTACTATTTACATAACACCCTTCTAGACTTGGAAGAATCGTAGACAAGCAAAAAGAAGCATCATTTCTGCCATTAAGGATGAATAATAATAAGTTAAAAGTACATTGCAGGACTGGGAATGTGGCTCAGCAATTAAAGGTGCTTGCTTGCAAGCTTGCTGACCACCCAAGTTTAATTCTCCAGTGTTTGCGTAAATCTGGATTCAAAGAAGCACATTTGTCTGTAATCCCTATGTGTTTAGGACAGTGAGAAGGGTGGAGCCAGAAAAATCCAGAAGCTTGCAAGCAGCAGCAGCAAGAGAAACTTTGTCTCAAGGTGGAAGGAGACACCTTAACCCAAGTAGGCCTGGACCTCATCATGTAGCTCCACCTGGGGTCCAAGGCCCGATGGCAGTTTGATGTTCACACTTGGGGTGGAAAGGGTTCAGGCCATCCAAAGCTGAAAGCCTCTAAAGATGGCTCTGCAGACCTTAGGCTTAGAGATCACTGAAGGACAGACCCAACCTCTGTTTCCCAGGTAACTTTAGAATGGAAAGAGCCACTTCCTCCTGACCAGAGGAACCATGGACCTCTGATCCTGGGAAAAGTCTGTCAATCATTCACTTGGTCAGGGGATCACCTCTCACCTACAGACATGCTAAGGAGGTGGGAGGATTAGTTACCCCTGAATGAATATACTTGAACCTGCTCAAACTTCACCCTCAGTACACTTGCTCACAGAACTTCTGAGCCTGCCTGCTTTTCTGAGTTCTAACTCAAAGAGTGTACCTTATCCTTTTTGTCCCTTTCTTTTTCTTCTTTGGGTGTTAGCCTAAATGAATGCCAAATGCTTATGCCACTTTTTGCATGTGGCTTATGTGAGAATTGAACGCAGCCTGGCAGGCTTTGCAAGGAAGTGACTTTAATCTCTGAACCATCTCCCCCAGCTTTCCACCTTTTTTCTCAGTAAATCTACTTTGCCTTACTTGTAACTCATGGAATTTTTTTTTTTTTTTTTAATTTTTCGAGGTAGTGTCTCATTCTAGCCCAGGGTGACCTGGAATTCACTATGTAGTCTCAGGGTGGCCTTGAACTCTTGGGGATCTTCCTACTTCTGCCTCCCAAGTACTGGGATTAAAGGTGTGTGATACCATGCCTGGCGAAAAAAATGTTTAAAAAGGTGGAAGGAGAAAATAAACACCGAAGTTGTCTTCTGACCTCCATGTGCACCATGGCACTTCCTGCCTCATATACACACACATATACATGCACACATATATATTCACACACATGC
The DNA here is from genome assembly GCA_036365145.1 of Orientallactaga sibirica. NCBI lineage: Eukaryota > Metazoa > Chordata > Mammalia > Rodentia > Dipodidae > Orientallactaga > Orientallactaga sibirica. The sequence goes on from JAEOAD010000888.1 coordinate 4,149,136, forward strand.
AAATAATAAAAAAAATAGGAAAAAATTAAAGTATTGAGTTCCCAGAAAAGGATAAATGTGGTACACATGGGTGTGGTTCTAATTTAGACTAGGAAGGTAGAAGTGTCTTAACATACTTTTCTAAACTCAGGTGTCTCACTATCAAGATGGGGAGAACAAGCCAGTTGTGGTGGCACTTGCCTTTAATCCCAGCACTTAGGATGCAGAGATAGGAGGATCTCGTGAGTTCAAGGCCACTCTGAAACTATATAGTGAATTCCAGGTCAGCCTGGGCTACCCTACCTCGAAAATTAAAATAAAAAGATGGGAGAACAGTATACTACACAGGGTGTATAAATTGGCGTATTGAAGAGCTAATGCTAGAACTTGTGCAGGATGGTTGTCATTTCTGCCTTTATCCTTATGAGGCTGTGTCTGGTCCCTCTCAGAACCCCTGCCAATGCAGCTCCGACCCCCTCTCAGTGAGCCAGCTCTAGCTTTTGTGGTGGCACTGGGTGCCAGCAGCAGTGAGGAAGTGGAGCTGCAACTGCAGGGGCGGATGGAATTCTCCAAGGCTGCCGTGTCGAGGGTGGTCGAGGCCTCAGACCGCCTCCAGCGCCAAGTGGAGGAGCTCTGTCAGCGAGTACACAGCCGAGGTGAGTTCTTTGTATTTCTTCCTTAGAGAAATTAGTCCTTACCTGCATCCTTATTCCCCATCCCTAAACCTACTAATTCCTTGGGTCCAAGATTACCCAGGAAATAAATCGGCCATGTTCTTGTTGGAAAGGGTTAGTCTCTAGATAGGAATTTCAGTTCAGTTCCTGAAGTTGAACTCTAGAGAGAAGACTGGAGTTGTTGATGCTGGTAGGGCCACACCCTGCCAGTGAGAGGACTTCTGGAGCACCCCTGTAACCCTCAGTTGCAGCCACTGTCCCTGGACAAACAGGCAAGTGCAGGATGATAGGCTACTTTCTCCCAGCCTTTATTCTTCCTGGCATTAGCTTGCTTGGAAAATGGCTGCCTCCTCTGAGCTGGTCTCCTCGCTCTGTACAGTACATGAGCACTTGATGAGTCAGCTGGTGGATCACACTTGGCACACAGAGTCCAGAATGAGTTAATACTTTGCCCCCTTACCCAGGGCTTGACTCTTTATCTGAGCTGTTCATTCCTAGGAGATAGTGAGCCCCCTGGGGAGGCAGCAAGGGCACGCACCCGGGAACTGGGTCGAGAGAACCGTCGGCTACAAGACTTGGCTACTCAACTGCAGGAGAAGCACCACCGCATCTCACTGGAGGTGAGAGTTGGGCACTTGGAATGGGATTAGATCCAGGGCAGGGTTTGGGTTGGATGGGCACCCAAGGATCTCAGGAAACCAAGCCCTTTACCCAAGCATCTGTCCTCTCCATTGTTTCCAGTACTCTGAGCTCCAGGATAAAGTGACATCAGCAGAGACCAAGGTGCTGGAAATGGAGACGACAGTGGAAGACCTGCAGTGGGACATCGAGAAGCTTCGCAAGAGAGAGCAAAAGCTCAATAAGCACCTAGCAGAGGCCTTGGAGCAGGTGAGGCTGGGATGTATGCAGGGCAGGTGGAGTCAGAGCTCAGTACTTGAGGACCCTGGCTTCTGCCAGTTATATCCATTATGTCTCTTTCTTTCTGTAGCTCAACTCTGGCTACTATGTGTCTGGGAGCTCCTCAGGCTTCCAAGGAGGCCAAATCACACTTAGCATGCAGAAGGTAAGTGGCGACCTTCCTTCTAGTCCTTTTTCCCCCCTTTTCTTTTGGGGGTGAGAGTGGTTTGAGGCAGAGTCTCACCATAGTCCAATCTGACCTGGAACTCACTGGGTACCCAGTCTGGCCTTAAACTCACAGCAGTCCTACCTCAGCTTCGCAAGCACTGAGATTAAAGATTTCTTCCCTCTTCTGTCCCTCAGAACTAAGGACAAATATCTATATATGAGCCACTCTGCTGTCATTCCTGTAGCAGTTTCTTTCACTCGTATCTATATTTGTTCAGAAAATAATTTCTGAACATTTAAGTGGTAAACACAAGGCAGATTAGAGGACAAAATAGATAAAAATAAAACCTCAATTGACTTTCTCCTGAGAAACCCATTCTCATACTGGAATGTGGACTATCCTTTTCCTCAGCATTACTCTCCTTTAATGCTTGGGCTTAAAATCTATGTTGACAAAAAAATTGGGAGTGGGAGACAGGGTCTCACTCTAGCTCAGAGCGACCTGGAACTCACACTGTAGCCCCTGCTGGTCTTAAACTCAAGGCAGTTCTCTTACCTTATCCTCTCAAGTCCTGGGATTAAAGGCAGGAGCCACCATGCTCAGCTTTTTTTGGGGGGGTGAGGGGATTTCAAGATAGGGTCTCACTCTAGCCTAGGCTGACCTGGAATTCACTATGTAGTCTAAGGGTGGCCTCAAACTCATGGTGATCCTCCTGTCCCTGCCTGCAAGTGCTGGGATTAAAGCCATGTGCCATGTGCCACCACCTGTTTTTTTTTTTTTCCCTCTTGCAAGACAGGGTCTTACTCTAGCTCAGACTGATCTGGAACTTATTATGTAGCTAGCCCAGGCTGGCCTCAACTTTTTTTTTTTTTTTTTGCTTCAACCTCTTGAGTGCTGGTATTATAGAACTTGGGCCCCATACCCAGCTCAAACCTTTTCATAAATTCTACTCCTGTTGCATACTGAAAACACCAAAGCTTCCACAGAGCTTAGGTTCCAGTTGAGGGAACAGACACGTAATAGTACATTAGCTGGTTATAAATGGCACAAAGAAAAAGAGTAAATGTGAGAGTGTTTTAGTGTCCATTTGCACTCTGAGGTCCCTGTATCCCTCAGCTGGTTTCCAGTTTTCTAAGAACCTTCTAGCTCCCTGTCAGTTCAGAGCCTTTGCTCCTAGTGTTCAGTATTCCCATGCAGTATAGATTTGCTTCCACTTGCCTGAAAGCCCTTAGGAAAATCCTTGGTTTGGGGCTTTAGACACATTTGCGCTACATAGGAGAACTTGAGTGGAGTGCATGGTGAGGTATAAGGGGAACATGTTGCCCATCCCGGTCTTGCCTACCACAGCCTATTCCACTCCTTAGTTTGAGATGTTGAATGCAGAATTGGAAGAAAACCAGGAGTTGGCCAACAGTCGCATGGCAGAGCTGGAGAAGCTCCAAGCTGAGCTGCAGGGGGGCGTGCGGACCAATGAACGCCTCAAGGTAAGCTTTCATTGGTTTTGAGAGGGTCTAGCCTGAGTCTCAAATCTTCTTGCTCATCTCTTTTGGACATCTCTAACCCCAGGTGGCCCTGAGGAGCCTTCCTGAGGAGGTGGTACGAGAGACAGGGGAATACCGCATGCTGCAGGCCCAGTTCTCCCTGCTCTATAATGAGTCTTTACAAGTGAAGACCCAGCTAGATGAGGCTCGGGGGATGCTGCTGGCCTCTAAGAACTCCCACCTGAGACACATTGAGCACATGGAGGTATGATTTCGGAATGAATTGGTTCTGGAGGTGAGAATCAGATCATTAGGATTGAGACATTCCTGGGCTGCCAAGGCCCCTGTGTACCTGCCAGGGTTTCCTTGGGCATAGACCTGAGATGAGACTGAGGGTAGTGTGGTTTTAATGCTTCCACCCATAGAGTGACGAGCTGGGGCTGCAGAAGAAGCTTCGCACAGAGGTTATCCAGCTGGAGGACACCCTGGCCCAGGTACGCAAGGAGTACGAGATGCTGCGCATCGAGTTTGAACAGAACCTGGCGGCCAACGAGCAGGCAGGTATGTGATGGGATTGGGTGGAGGTAGGGCATTAGGTTGGAGGGCTGGATCCTGTTGGAGTTTTTTTGTTTGTTTTTTCGAGGTAGGGTCTCACCTGGAATTAGCTATGTAGTCTCAGGGTGGCCTCGAACTCATGGCAATCCTCCTACCTCTGCCTCCCGAGTGCTGGGATTAAAGGCGTGTGCCACCACGCCCAGCTTCTGTTGGAGCTTTTGCTTGTCACGAGGCCAAGAAGTTCAGTCTGCCCTTTCTCAGCTCCCTGCAGAAAACAAGGACTACACTACCTTGCTCATGGATACAGTGAGTGTCACAACCAGCTGTGGTGGTTGGCAGAAGCAGGCTCAGCCAGAATGTGGTTCTTTGGCCTTCTGGTATCTCTCTGAGATACCTGTTTCACAAAGACTTATTGAATACTACCTAAGAACCTGGCTCTGTTCTAGGCTTTGGGGTTATAGCAGTAAAAAACACAAAAGAGGGCTGGAGAGATGGCTTAGGGGTTAAGGCACCTGCCTCCTAAGCCTAAGAACACTGGTTCCAATCTCCAGCAGTTCCAATCTCCAGGTCCCACGTTTAGCCAGATGCAAAGTGATGCAAGGGTGCAATGCCACACTTGACCACAAGGGGACACACGCATCTGGATTTCCTTCTCAGCAGCTGAGACACTGCTGGCATGCCCATCCTGTGTGTCCGTGTCTCTCCCCCCCATCCCCCCCTCTGTGTCTCTCTCCAAAAAAAAAAAAAAATTAAAAAAAAAACACAAAAGAATTCCTGACATTATGGAATAATATTCTTGTAGAAAAGACAGACACTAGAGGAAAAGTAAAACATGCATGTGAGATAGTGATAAAGAAAGCAATAAAAGTGAAGCAAGAAAGGAGAGAGAGTTTCATTTTGGCATGAGGAGGCCGTGCAAATGTAGTCAGGAAGTGACATTAGTTTAAAAGTCTAAAAATTGAGATTCCAGAGAGATCGCTCAGTGGTTAAAAGTACTTCCTAGTAAAGCCTGAAGGCCCAGGTTCAGTTCCCCAATACCTATGTAAAGCCAGATGCACAAATGGTGCATGCATCTGGAGTTCATTTACAAAAGTGATGTGCCCATTCTTTCTCTCTCTCCTTCTCTCTCTGTCTCAAATAAATATAAATAAATAGGGCTAGAGAGATAGCAGTTAAGGTGTTTGCCTGCGAAGCCTAAGGACCCAGGTTCAATTCCCTAGTACTCACATAAGCCAGATACACATGGTGGCACATGCATCTGGAGTACATTTGCAGTGGCTAGAGACCCTGGTGCACCCATTCTCTCTCTCATCTGCCTCCTCTTTCCGTCTCTCTAATAAATAAAATATTGTTTAAAACTTTAAAAAAAAATTTTAATAATAATATTTTTTAGCAGGGCATGGTGGCTCACGCTTTTGATCCCAGCACTTGGGAGGCAGAGCTAGGTGGATCATTGTGAGCTTGAGTCCAGCCTAAGACTACATAGTGAATTCCAGGTCAGACTTAACTACAGTGAAACCCTATCTCAAAATCAAAAAAGGGCTGGAGATGGCTTAGTGATTAAGGTGCTTGCCTGCAAAGTCTAAGGACCCAGGTTCAATTCTCCAGGTCCCACATAAGCCAGGTGTGCACAAGGTGGCACATGCATCTGCTGTTCATTTGCCTGGGCTAGAGACCCTGGCACACCCATACTCTTCCCCCTTTTTCTACCCCCTCTCTCTGTCTTCAATAAATTTTTTTTAAATCAAATAAAAAAATAAAAGACTAGCTGGGGAGATGGCTTAGTGGTTAAGGCACTTGCCTGAGAAGCCTAAGGACCCAGGTTTGATTCCCCAGTACTCACATAAGCCGGATGTACATGGTGGTATGCATCGGAGTTTGTTTGCAGTAGCTAGAGGACCTGCATGCCCATTCTCTCTTTCTCTCTCAAATAAATAAAAATAAGTAATCTATGGGCTATAGTAAGACCCTACCTCAAAAAAACAAAAAAATAAAATAAAAGTCTACAAGTTGAATATTATGAGTGTTAGTTAGTAACTGTTGCATTGAAGGAAATGTAGAAGTATTTAAAAATCTACCCTAGAGTGCTGGGGGGATGTAGAGTGCTTGCTCAGCATGCACTGGGTTTGATCCTTGGCACTGCATAAAACCATAGTGGCTCATGCCTGTAATCCCAGTACTTGGGAGGTAGAGTCAGAAGGATTAGAAGTTCAAGATCTTTCTTGGCTACCTAGCTTGAGATACAGGAGTACCTGTCTCTTAAAAACTCTAAAAACAAAAAAGGCTGGAAAGATGGTTCAGTGAACAAGAGTGCTTCCCACACAAAGCATGGGGCTGAGGGCGTCTGAGATCTCAGCACCTACATGAACAGTTGAATATGGCCACTCATCTCTGTAACTTCAGTTCTGTGAGGAACAGAGGCCAGAGAACTGCTAAAGCTTGCAAAAACAGCAAGCTCCAGAATTAGTGACAGACTGTGTCTTAAGGAAACACACAGATGAGTAGTGGACTGCGGGACACCTGAGATTCTCCTCTGGCCTCTGCATGCATGTGCATGGGACAGCCACAGATGCACACCCACCATACCATACATACTGCATACACATAAAAATTTTTGGAAAAAAAATAACACAGGCTGAAGAAATGGCTTAGCAGTTAAGGCACTTGCCTACAAAGCCTAAAGACCCAGGTTGGATTCCCCAGAGCCCACATAAGTCAGATGCACAAGGTGGTGCATGCGTCTGGAGTTCATTTGCAGTGGCTAGAGGCCCTGATGCACACATTATCTGCCTCTTCCCTCTCCCCCCACCCAAATTAATAAATATTTTAAAAATACAAAATACAAAGAGGGCTGGAGAGATGGCTTAGCAGTTAAGTTGTTTGCCTGCGAAGCCAAAGGACCTAGATTTGATTCCCTAGGACCCATGTAAGCCAGATGCACAAAGGCATATGCTTCGGCAGTTCGTTTGTAGTGGCTATAGGCCCTGGCGTGTCCATTCTCTCTCTCTCTCTCTGCTTGCAAATAAATGGGAAAAAAATAAAAATTAGTAAAAAATACAAAGAAGCATTGTCAAGTTATTTTTGTATTAATTTCCTCAAAACTGCATTATATTCTCAGATGGGATCCTACTCTAAAGCCTTAGTCTTCCTCTTCTACAACAAGGGGAATGTTGGCTTTGGCTCAGCTCTTCCACTGCTGAAGGGTTGGAAGGGAGCAGTCCAACTTCCTGATCTTTCTGTAGGGCCCATCAACCGTGAGATGCGCCACCTGATTAGCAGTCTCCAGAATCATAACCACCAGCTGAAAGGGGATGCCCAGCGATATAAGCGAAAACTTCGAGAAGTACAGGCTGAGATTGGCAAGGTGAGGAGGGAGCTGCCTGGGGAAGCCTTGGCTGGACTTGGGTGCACACTGGCACGCCTCACTCCTATTTTCCATCTTTGCAGCTCCGGGCCCAGGCCAGTGGCTCTACCCACTGCATCCCCAACCTGAGCCATCCAGAGGACTCTGGCCTTGGTGTCCCAGCCCAAGGGAAAGAAGAGGGTGGGACAGGCCCTGGTAGTACTCCTGACAGCAGAAAGGAGATGGCTTCAGTGTCTGGCTCCATCACTACTACCTCCTCAGTGAAGAAAGAAGATCTAACTCCGTCTGAAGATGATGCCCAGTCCCTAACTCCTGGGACCCAGGGCCCATCCTCCCGAAACCGAGAACCTGAGGCCAGGCCAAAACGAGAACTTCGTGAAAGGGAAGGGCCTAGCCTGGGGCCCCAACCTGTAGCCTCAGCTCTCTCACGGGCTGATCGAGAGAAGGCCAAGGTGGAGGAAGCCAAAAGGAAGGAGTCTGAACTGCTCAAGGGTCTCCGAGCGGAGCTCAAGTGAGACCCTATTGTTGTCCCATCTCCTAGTCCTGTCAAGTGGCCTCCAGCCTTCCTCTGTATCAAACATTCCTTCTGTACACCCCCTTCCCCCAGGAAAGCCCAAGAAAGCCAGAAGGAGATGAAGCTGCTGTTGGACATGTACAAGTCAGCACCCAAGGAGCAGCGGGATAAAGTGCAGCTCATGGCAGCTGAGCGCAAGGCCAAGGCTGAGGTAAGGGCAGGGGACCTTACTGGGCCTGCAGAGTATGGTTCAGGGGCTTAAGAAGAGCAGAGCCTTGGGTCAGCAGGAAGGAGTGACTCTGCTCCCTTCTGTGAATGTAGGTTGATGATCTTCGGAGCCGCATCCGGGAACTGGAGGAGAGGGACCGAAGGGAAAGCAAGAAAATCGCAGATGAGGATGCCCTGCGGCGCATCCGGCAGGCGGAGGAGCAAATTGAACACCTGCAACGCAAGTTGGGTGCCACCAAGCAGGTGCAGCTCCCTGTGGTCACCTTGCTTCTGAATGCTGGAGTTTCTTTAGTGCTCTCAAGTGCTTCCAGCATATTTGACACTTGATGGCTTGAATCTACTCTGGTTTCTGCTTTGCCATGTTTCCCGGGGGTTCTCCCAACAGTCCTCATACCCACCTACTACTTTCCATCTTGCCTTGCCCACTTGCAGGAGGAGGAGGCTCTGCTGTCCGAGATGGATGTGACAGGTCAGGCTTTCGAGGACATGCAGGAGCAGAACGGGCGGCTGCTACAGCAGTTGCGGGAAAAGGATGATGCTAACTTTAAGTTAATGTCAGAGCGGATCAAGGCCAACCAGATTCATAAACTGCTTCGGGAAGAGAAGGATGAGTTGGGGGAGCAGGTTCTTGGCCTCAAGTCCCAGGTATGGTGTCCTACTTAATGCTTCCAGGATGAAGCTGGAGAGGCTGAGCTCCCAGCACTGAGGCCTTCCATCCTCAGGTGGACGCCCAGCTGCTGACTGTGCAGAAGCTGGAGGAAAAGGAGCGGGCCTTGCAGGGCAGCCTTGGGGGAGTGGAGAAGGAGTTGACACTGCGCAGCCAGGCCCTGGAGCTTAATAAGAGGAAGGTAAGGTTAAGCCTGAGGAGAAAGTTACTTAAGTGACTGGCTCGTGTCTTCCCTCTGATTCTGCTTGGAGAACTTGATACCTGGAGTGAATAGTTCAGGTAGTTGTGCCAGACCCTATTCTCAGGGTAGACCCTGTTCTACATTGATGATTTTTGTTAACCTATTTTATAATTGAGGAAACTGAGGCTCAGGGATGTCAAATAATTTGCTCAAGAAGAATAGAACTGCAGTTTGGGGCCTGGAAAGATGGCTTAGTGTTTAAGGCATTTGCCTGCAAAGCCAAAGGATCCCAGTTCGACTCTCCAGGACCTATATAAACCAGATGCATGCATCTGGAGTTTGTTTGCAGTGGCTGGAGGCCTTGGCATGCCCATTCTCTATCTCTTTATCTCTTTCAGCTTTTTTGTCCTTTCTCTCAAATGAATAAATAAATAATAAAATATATTTTAAAAAAAAAAAAAACAACCTGCAATTTAGGTCCATGGCATCTTGGTACTAGAACACCAGTTCAAAACTGCTCATTGGAGCCAGGCATGGTGGCGCACGCCTTTAATCCCAGCACTCGGGAGGTAGAGGTAGGAGGATCGCTGTGAGTTCGAGGCCACCCTGAAACTACATAGTGAATTCCAGGTCAGCCTGGACCAGCTGGACCAGCTGGACCAGAGTGAGACCCTACCTCGAAAAACAAAAAAAAACAAACAAACAAACAAACTGCTCATTGGAAGCCGGGTGTGGTGGCGCATTCCTTTAATCCCAGCACTCTGGAGGCAGAGATCGGAGGATCACTGTGAGTTCAAGGCCACCCTGAGACTACATAGTGAATTCCAGGTCAGCCTGGGCTAGCGTGAGCCTCTACCTCGAAAAACAAAAAAAAAAAAAAAAAAAAACCAATAACAAAAAACTGTTCATTGTATAACTGTCAAAAAGGATGGTGGAAGCCAGGCATGGTGGTGCACGCCTTTAATCCCAGCACTTGGGAGGCAGAGGTAGGAGGATCGCCGTGAGTTCAAGGCCACCTTGAGACTACATAGTTAATTCCAGGTCAACCTGGGCCAGAGTGAGACCCTACCTTGAAGAAAAAAAAAAAAAAGATGGTTCCTGCCACATAGTTATTTTTTTGTTGGTTTACTTTTTTTTTTTTTTTTTTTTTTTTTGATTTTCGAGGTAGGGTTTCACTCTGGTCCAGGCTGACCTGGAATTAACTATGTAGTCTCAGGGTAGCCTCAAACTCAAGGCAATCCTCCTACCTCTGCCTCCCAAGTGCTGGGATTAAAGGCGTGCACCACCACGCCCGGCTTACTTTTTTTTTGGGGGGGGGTTTTGTGTTTTAACAAATTATCCCAACAGGCACTTATAGAACATTTTATTTTTTTATTTTTATTTATTTATTAGAGACCGAGGTAGAGAAAGAGTGAGAATGGGCATGCCAGGGCCTCTAGCCACTGCAAACAAACTCCAGACACGTGTACCACCATGTGCACGTACCACCATGTGCACCTGGCTTACATGGGAGCTGGAGAATCGAACCTGAGTCCTTAGGCTTCGCAGGCATGCACCTTAACTACTAAGCCATCGCTCTATCCCCATGTTTTTTTTTCTTGTTCTTTCACTGGGTAGAGTAGTCTGGACTTAAACCACTCATCCTTCCAAAGCCTCCAAGTGCTGGAATTGCAAGCACATCTGGCCTACTTGCCACTTTAGTCACATTAAACATAAGAAATATGGGCTGATAAGTCTGGCAGAGTGGTACATGCCTTTAATCCCAGCAATGGGGATGCTGAGGTAGGAATTTGAGGCCAACTTGAGCTATAGAGTGAGTTCCAAGTTAGCCTGGGCTAGAGTGAGACTGTGCTTTTAAAAAAAAAAAAAAAGCCAGGCATGGTGTTGCACGCCTTTAATCCAGCATTTGGGAGGCAGAGGTAGGAGGATTGCTGTGAATTCAAGGCCACCCTGAGATTACATAGTGAATTCCAGATCAGCCTGAGCTAGCGCCAAAACCCTACCTTGAAGGAAAAGGAAAAAAAAAAAAAAAAACAAAAAACCAGGCATGGTGGCACATGTCTTTAATCCCAGCACTTGGGAGGCCAAGATAGGAGGATCACGTGAGTTCAAGGCCACCCTGAGACTAAATAGTGATTTCCAGGTCAGCCAGAGCTAGAGCCAGACCATACCTCAAAAAAAAAAAGTATGGGCTGGGGATATTCTTAGTTGATAAGCGTGCTTGCCTGGTGTGCGTGAGGCCCTGGGTTCAGTCCTCAGCACTGTATAAACATGGAGTAGTGGTGTTCTTAGCACTAGGGAGGTAGAATCAGAGGGATCAGGAGTCCAAAGTCATAAAGGCTTAAAATTAGCACTGAATTTTTTTTTCTATTAGCTTGGCTTTGTTTTTTTTTTTTTTTTTTTTTTTTTTTTGCAAGCAGAGAGCGGGAAAGATAGAAGAGATAACAGAGAATGGGCACATCAGGGCCTCTAGCCACTGCAAGCGAACTCCAGATGCATGCGCCCTTGTGCATCTGGCTTACATGGGTCTTGGGGAATCAAACCTGGGTCTTTTGGCTTCACATGCATGTGCCTTAACCACTAAGCCATTTCTCCAGCCCTGATTTTTTTTAATTGAATTATTTTAGAAAGAGGCAGATATCGAAGGAGAGAAAATGGGAGCACCAGGGCCTCCAGCCACTGTAAATGAACTCCAAATGCATGCACCACTTTGTGCATCTGGTTTTACATAGGTACTGAGGAATAGAACCTGGGTCCGTAGGCTTTGCAGGCAAGTGCCTTAACCACTGAGCCATCTCTCCAGCCCTGGCATTGACTTTCATCTAATTTTCCCTATTGAGCTGTTTTCTTCTTTGGTTAATTAATTCCCTGAAACTGTACTTTCATGTGCTAGGCATTATGCTGGCCATGGCCAACAGAGTGGGTAATCCCTGCCTGGAGGAGTCTACTATCCCACAATAAGACAATGCTGTTACAGATTGCAGCCTCCTGAGTGCTGGGATTAAAGGCGTGCACCACCATGCCCGGCTTCCTTTTTTAAAAAAATATTTTTTTTATTTTGTGAGAGAGAGAATGGGCACACCAGGGCCTCTAGCCACTGCAAATCAACTCCGGATACATGCGCCACCTTGTGCATCTGCTTTACATGGGTACTGGGGAATCGAACCTGAGACTTAGGCTTTGCAGGCAAGCACCTTAACTGCTAAGGCATCTCTCCGGCCCCATTTCTCTCCTTTCTGTCTCACCCACCTCAGGCTGTGGAAGCAGCCCAGCTGGCTGAGGACCTGAAGGTACAGCTGGAGCATGTGCAGACTCGCCTTCGGGAGATCCAGCCATGCCTGGCAGAGAGCCGCGCTGCTCGGGAAAAAGAGAGCTTCAATCTCAAGAGAGCTCAGGTTTGTGCTTGGGGAGGACAGGCTGGCCAGGGGCACAGTGTGGTGGGAGGCATGCTGTTCCAGGGGGAGGCCCTCATCCTTAGACTGGCCTTTGCTGCTCCAGGAGGACATCTCCCGGCTACGGCGGAAGCTGGAGAAGCAGAGGAAGGTGGAGGTTTATGCGGATGCTGATGAGATCCTGCAGGAGGAGATCAAGGAGTACAAGGTGGGGCTATGGGCTGCACTTGTGCCCTGCCAACCCAGGAACTTTAGGGGGGAGCTGGTAAGAGTTGGGTAGTTTGTGGAACCTGGAAGTAGGATAGTATAGTAAAGAACACTAATTATGGAGTCTGACAACTGGCCAAGAATTTGAAATACACAGCATGCACAGTACCTAACATGTATGGGGAGAGGGGGCGCTTAAACTTTGACACCAGAAGTCAGAAGGAATTCTCTCATTACAATAAGTAATGTGATGGCAGAGCCCAGGGACAACAGAAACTCAAGGGAAGCCCCCAGAGTAATTACTGTTGGGGATCAGCAGTCTAAAGCAGACCCAAAGAATGAGTCAGGTTTGTCTCAAATGAGTGGGGATGCAAGGGCTCAGGTTAAAGGGAAAGGCAGGTGTGTAGGCCCCTAGTTGAGCGAGATGCTGAACAGACAGAAGTGTCATCATGGGTGGAAGACAGTGATCTGTCTGTTGGGCAGTGTCTGGTTCTATAGGATGTGGGGCAGGGTTGTTAGATTGTAGGCAGGGTGGACACACTGAAATGTCTATTTGTTGGGTTTTGTAGGATGGGGGGGGCACATACGGTTCTGAAAATTGAACCCAGGGCCTTATGAATACTGTGCCACTTAGCTGTGTCCTCATTCTTACCAAATGATTTTTATCCAAGATATTGATGTGGTCAGATGTTGGACTGGATTGAGGCCAAAGAAGATAGGGTAAGGCTAATGTCAGGGAAGATGTTAGATCATTGTCACTGAGGCAGAAATTTATGCTAATCCAAGCTAAAGGCACTGAGGACAATAGATGGGCTTAAGAGACACTTTGGACACAGAATTGCTAAACTGAGGAATGGACTGTAGGGATAACAGGAAGGAAGGGGGATGCTAGGAAACTCCTGGGTTGCTGGATTGAGAAACTGTGGATAATAAGCACCCTCTAGTGGAATAGAAGCAAGTTGCAGACACGGATGCTGAGAATGCGGCACCTGTGGGGCCTCTTGTGAGCTTATGATATCGCTTGAGGCAAAGGGCTGAAGAGTAAGGGGTTAGGGAATATCAACAGAGGCAGGGATGGAAGCCACACATGACTCTTTACCCACTGAGGGTTTGTGGCATGAGAAGGGACAGAGGACATTCTTCTTCCCCAAGCAACCTTGTAGCTTAAGTGACAGGCAGAGGAAGTGAAGTCTGAGGGTTGAAAGAAAGAGTGATGATGAGGGAGTGGGCAAATGAACCAAGCCATGAGAGATGCCCCTGTGTCTTGGTAAACAGGGTGACAGTGGAGGTCAGATCATATATACTCTGAACCACTGGAGCAAGGAGAGGGGAACGCTGGATCAGTAATCAATAACTGGACTTTAAAGGGGCAATCATGGGATAGAGAAGAGACAGACTTGGGAGGCTGGCTAATGTTTCTGTGGCAGGGTCCTGAGAAGGGAAAAGTGATTTGGGGAAGTTGCTGAGATGGCTGGCTGGCATTCCAAGCAAGCCAGAGTGCCTTGCAGTGATAAGTCCAGGTAAAGATGAGTTGAAGGTGAGACCCTCCTAGTGGTAGATGGGAGATGTCAGGCTAAGAGAAGGTCCACAGCAGAGTCTGGATCTAACCAGGACTGAACCCAGCTGAGGGTAGAGGTAGTACATTTATAGTGGCACTGCCATGCCAGGTTGTGACTTAGCAGGTAACAAGAGAAGGGGCTGGGGAGATGGCTCAGTGCCTAAAAGTGTTGGTCACATAAACTTGAGGATGACTTCAGGTTCCCAGCATCCACATAAATGTTGGGTGGTGTGGTGGGCCTGCCTGTAAGCCTGGAGCATTAGAGGCAGAGAATGGGAGCAAGCTGGCTAACTAGATTAGCCGAGAGAGCTCTGGGTTTAACTGAGAGACCCTGCCTTAGTAAATAAAGTGGTGCCCAGATCAAGGAAGACACCTGACATCAGCCTTTGGCCTCCATATGCACATACCCACATGCATGCACACCACACACACATGTGCATACACATGCAAAAGAGAAAGGAGAGAGAAGGGAGACTGGATTCATCAAGAGCTGAAGCTCCAGGGTGGGAGATCCTTGGCCTTGAGAGATGCCAGCCTCTGATGCTTTTTAGATTTTTATTTTATTTTATTTTATTTTATTTTTGTTTTTCAAGGTACAGTTTCACTCTAGCCCAGGCTTACCTGGAATTCACTACGTAGTCTCAGAGCGGTCTCAAACTCACAGCGATCCTACCTCTGCCTCCAGAGTGCTGGGATTAAAGGCATGCGCCACCACACCCAGCTTGGGTTTTTATTTTTGTTTGCATGTTTTTTGTTGTTATTATTTATTTATTTACTTTGGTTTTTCAAGGTAGGGTCTCACTCTTCTCTAGCCCAGGTTGACTTGGAATTCACTATGTAGTCTCAGAGTGGCCTTGAACTCACAGTGATCCTCTTACCTCTGCCTCCCAAGTGCTAAGATTAAAGGTATATGCCACCACGCCCAGCTACTTTTTTTTTTTTTTTTTTTGAGACTAAGTCCTCTATGATCCAGGCTGTTCTGAAACTCAGTAAGTAGCCTGGGCTGGCCTTAAAGTCTCAACCTTCCAAGTGCTGGGATAACAGCCACTGGGATTGAGCCACTAGTCCCAGCTACTTCTAGCCTGTTTCCTCACTCATAGAGTCCCAGTTCCCACTTTTAAAAGGTTATGGTGAAAATTAGATGCATCTCCCATGTGGTGGGTTTAGCTTGGGCCTTCTGCTATGAGTTTAGGGTCTGGGCACTGCCAAAGTTGCTCCAAAGCCGATGTCTTTGCTTGATCCAGGCACGGTTGACCTGCCCCTGCTGTAATACACGCAAGAAGGATGCCGTTCTTACCAAGTGCTTCCATGTTTTCTGCTTCGAGTGCGTGCGGGGCCGCTATGAGGCCCGCCAGAGGAAGTGCCCCAAGTGCAACGCAGCCTTTGGTGCCCACGACTTCCACCGTGTCTACATCAGCTGAGCCTGAAACTTAAGGGGGCCTTGGAACACCTACACAACCTGGGGGCTGTGCCCCCAGGTCCCCCCAACAGGTGCAGTGGCCCCAACCTCAGTTCCAGATTCCATGGGCCCAGCCCTCTGCCTACCTAGTTGGTTTTGGGCTTCTGGTATATGTTGGTGAGATGGGATCAGCCAGGCTCAGTTCTATCTTTTCCTGAAGGTCAGGAAGGTCTGCAGCCTGGAGAGCTCTCCCAGGCCCAAGAGCATTCATCTACAGCCTTCGATGCTGGCCCTAACCCTGCTTCTGCTGTGGAGACAGACCCATTCTAACCCTACCTGCCTACACACCTACAGTGATGATTTGAGACCCCTTGTGCTTGACACTGGGGCCTGGGCCCCAAGGAGCCTTTCTTTACCCACTTGTCCCCAGGCCCCTGTAGGGCCTTAACCTTTCTGGGCTCTGGCATGACTCTTGTACTGATTGCTGAAGTGGCTGCTCCTTGGGAGTACTGCCTCTTTCCTTTGGGAAGCTCTCTAGATATTCTTCCCATCTACATCTACATTCTACATCTCTCCAAGTCCACTTACCCGCCCCATGCATCTTGATTGAGGCTCCCCTGGGTTCCTGTCACTAGCCCTGCATTTATCCTGGTGGCCTTAACTGCTGCAGAGGTGTACCTTACCAGGAGAGGGACAGCCCAGCACTAGTCACTGGGCCAACTTCCTATCATTCCAGTGGAGAACTTTGCTCAATGCCTGTGACTGAGCCTGTTCCCAGATGGTTCCTGTGCTACTTGCCCATGCACTATGAAGGTAGCACCGAGAGGAGGCCTGAAGACATACAGTTGCAGAGACCTGTTTGGACTCACAGCCTCTGCTCTAAACATGTCTTATGTGGGCTGTTTTATTGTTATGAATAAACGCCCAGCCCTAGGCATACAGAATAGCTAGACCATCGATCCAAATATAGTCTACAGTTTTTAGGTGCTGCATCTGGCTAGCATTTCCTGCCTTTGTGCGGACCTCGGGTAGGGGCTACACATGTGTCTTGGGCCCAAATATAACAGCTGTTGGAGCAGGAGCGGAATGTAAGACTGCAGACTACCTTCTTGGAGGAGTAGGCCTATTTTCCAACCCCCTCCCCAGGCCATTGGTCACATTCCCAACAGTTATCGGCCATTGGAATGCCGGGAGGACTCATGCTGCATCTTGGGAGTTGCAGTCCCTCATGGCGAAAAGTTTCACCCAGGAGCAGAGTTGATGTCCCTGTTGTGCTGGCTAATGGTGGGAATGAACCCAGCAGACGGGCTGGGCTGTTTCTTAACCGCCTACCCTACGACGCACATATCAGGACACCTCAGCGGGATGACTTCTTTCATTGCAGCCTGCAGGGTGTTGGGAGCTGTTCTCCGGGGCCCAGATCCGCCCCGCAATCAGCGTGCCGTCCGCGCTTCGGGCGGACCCTTCACCGATGCCACGCTGGGACTGGCGCCTGGGCCGCTGCCGAGTAGGCCTGGGGTGGGTTCCGGAGCAGCAGTCATGACCATGGTGGTGGTCGAGGGCGAGTCAACGGCCGTTCCTTGGTGGGGCCTTGCAGCCTTTTCCGCCTTGGGACTCCGTCTGCTGTCAGAAGGGCTGCAGCGGCTGAGCCAAGTTGGACTGGAGACAGAGGTGCGGGTTACGGTGACCTCGGGCATGGAGCTGGAGGCGGTAGGGACGCTCGCGGATGCACGAGCAGCAGCTGGGGATGACATCAGGCCACCGAGCAAGTGGGACTGCAGCTGGAGTGCCACGGTGGCAAGGGGAGGGGGGGGATTGGATATTGCATCATAGAGACGCTACGCCAGGAAGAAGCGTACGCGCAGGCGCGGATGGAAGTCAGCCAGTTTCTCAGGAGCTTGACTCCGGACTCACCTTTGTATGGGCTCCTTAAGTGAATACAAGTGATTGCACAGCCCCTCCTAAAGGCTGACAGCCACACGAGTGGGACCGTATGGGTCCTCGAACCTAAGAGTAAAATAGGCAGCACTCCCTGCTCACATCAAGCCCAAAAAAAGGTCTTAGGATCTCTACCTGGAGCAAGTATTCTGTGGCAGGTACAGAGGATACTCAATAAACCTTAGTTAACCATTAGTAGTCTGTCCACCAGTGAAGGATCTGTCTTAATGGCTGGTCAGGCTTCTCTACCTAGGTTTGATTCCTTAACTGTCCCAGGAGGTCTCAAGTAGCTGTGGGACCCAGAGCTACAGGTTCAAGCTTCATAGCCAACTGACTTGTTGGGGGTGAACAGATGGAATCAATGACAAGCATGCCTATTCAAGCCTGAGCCAGAGCTGCTGTTTCTGATCAGCCAGTAGAGCAAAACTTTCCTGAGGGTCTGTGGTTTTCGTCCACTTTCAGTCATTCTCCAACTGTGCCTCCTTCCCAAGGTGTGTTTATC
Source organism: Orientallactaga sibirica (assembly GCA_036365145.1). NCBI lineage: Eukaryota > Metazoa > Chordata > Mammalia > Rodentia > Dipodidae > Orientallactaga > Orientallactaga sibirica. Next base: position 4,166,841 of record JAEOAD010000888.1, read on the forward strand.
CAGTGCTGTAGCTACAGCTAAGCCGCTAAAGCTAAACTGCATTTCTTTCCCAAGTTCCAGACGTGGGAAATCACTATTCATGGGGTGCAAGAAATTACACCACTCTCGGTCCCATATGGTACTAACACTCCCATCGGCTTCGCAAACACGATGGCCACTCTCTAGCCCTGCTCCCTATACCTCTGTCAGGTCTCTCTGCCCTAAGCCAATACCCAAGTATTTGATCTCTATATCTCCACCCTATTCCTGGTGTTTACACAGCAGATCTCATTCCTGACTCCTTCCACTTCCTCCAATGTCATCTGGCAAGCAAGACATACCCCCTTCACTAAGCCTCTGGATCAATGCTGTGATGCTTACCCTCTCCCTGTAGTTCCCTTGCTCTACTGAGGATTCCTCCAGCGCAGAGACTAGTCTTGATACAGTTCACTGTCCTATGGGACTGAAAGGCAAGTCTTTCCCATCCCATATTCCAGGAGGAGAAAGGGAAGAGCCTGCCCTGGGTTCTGGAGCAGAGGCACAGAGAAGATAGGGATATACCTTCCTATCTAGGAGAAGAGTCCCCAGCAAACCTGAACAGAGTCAAGCTACAGCCAGTGCTGCTGACTCAGGCAGCCAACTTGTCCAGTGGTCAGGGTCAGGAGACAGTACTGAAGCCAGCCTGGGATTGAGGACTCCTAGAAGCTGGCCCACAGTGGAAAGCACAAGCCAGACCCTAGCAGGCACAGCCATAAAGGAGAAAAGGCTTAGCTGATGTGGAGTTGCTTTACATAACTCCAGGTCATGCTGGCTTCCCACAGTGGCTTGCTACATGCAGATCTTGGGCAAGTAACAACCCTTACCCTTCCCAGAGCTCTCTCCCATGGTAAGGGATAATGTCCTGGGAATTGATTGACAAGCCAGGGTTCCACCCACCTCTGCTCAAAGAGAGAGGCTGAGCCAGACCCAAGACCTAAGGGAACCAGAAGCAGTGGCTGCCAGCTCCTGGGATTAGGCCTTCCTGTGGTTCACTGGAGAGGTTATGGGTACAACAGTCATTTTAACAGATGTTTCCCTGTATCTCACAGGGGGGTGGATCTTAAATTTCCACAAACACTGGGCAGGCAGCACTAGGTCCCTAAGAAAGGTGTGAGGCTGGGAGTGTACTGAGCTTTATTTTGGTTTTTAGAGGCAGGATCTCGCTCTAGCCCAGGCTGACCTGGAATTCACTATGTAGTCTCAGGGTGGCCTCAAACTCACAGTGATCCTCCTACCTCTGCCTACCAAGTGCTGGGATTAAAGGCATACACAACCTTACCCCCGCCCCCACTGAGCTTTTGACATATTCGTGGACTCTAGTTATGGGAGAAGATAAATTCTTTGAGCTTGCTGTTGGGTGAATTGAAGACAAACACTTGCAGGTGTGGTGGTGCACGCCTTTAATATCAGCACATGGGAGGCAGAGGTAGGAGGATCACCGTGAGTGCGAGGCCACCCTGACAGTGCCACAGTGAATTCTAGGTCAGCCTGGACTACAGTGAAACCCTACCTTGAAAAAAAAAAAAAGACAAACACTTGGGACATCTTATTCCCTTTATTCTCTTCAACTAATCAACATGACCACCGGTGACATAACACTGTTAATGACACACAACACTCAAAAGTGGGGCTTCCCTTTACTCCACAGGGATGTCAGGCAATGGGGCTTCCTTTATGGGAGTAAAGGAGTCTGGGAGTTGCTCAACTCACTGGTGGGAGTGACAGAACCCCACCCCTTAGCTGTGATGGTTTCAAGTTTCCTTTCCCCATCCAGAATTCATACCCAGTTCTTTAGTGTTACCACCAGACCTCCACATCCTCATCAGTTTCAAGTTTCATCCTAAGCACAGATCAGTTGCTCCCCTCCCCTATTCTTGCACCAATGACTCCTTGCCTATGGTTATTGGAATCCTCCCCCGGGGCACTTCCTGAAAGCTCTGGGGCGGGCTGGCTTGGAGCTTGGCTACAACCATGCCTTCTAAATGCAGTTCAGGTGGGCCTTTTCCTGAGCTGGCTAGAGGGACCTGACCCTGCCACAAAGTTCCTCCAGGGTGTAGGGAAGTGGCTATGAGAATAGGCCACACTCAGAGATTTCTGCCCCTCTCCTACTACTAGGAAGCCCCAGACTCCACCAATGTCCACGTTTCATCCAGTACCGGAGTCAAGACCTGTCCCTACAACATGCGAGCATCCTACTATGTATGCTATATCCTAGTCCTCAATACAGTAAGCCATGACTACATTGACCAACTCCCCTTAGACTGGCCTCTAAGCCCCAGAAGCTTCTAGGGACAGACTCTCAGATCTATATCTGAGGGACTCTGCTTCTAGCTTCACAATGGGTTTCTAAATTTAGTTTTTGCTACTATCTTAGAAAGGGACAAATCAGCCTATAATTGAAGGATTCACCTCCTTTCCATTTTATAAGGACCCCCTTTGTCAACATCTGTCACTTTGCAGGCAGGTTCCTCCCCTCCTTCATGGTGCTCTCCAACCTAGCACTTTGGGCTTTAGACAGATGTCAACAAGACTCTCCTCACAATCACATAAAGCCTACCTTTTCCCCTCTCCCCAGCAGGCCTGACATTTTTCTCCCACAATGTTCTGGACTTTGATCCCTTTAAATTTAAGTCATCCCTTTGGGGGCAGGATGGATGGTGATGGGTTTCCATCTTTTGAAATTTTAAGTAATGGAATTAGAGGTCTCTTCCACAGCATTGTAGGAATCCAAGCCACTCCTTTCTGAGTACACAACTCCTAAAGAGCCACCTCACCTGGCCTCTCAGGTCCTGCTAACTCCAGAACAGTGTGTCACTGGTGCCAACACTGGGTTGGGGAATACTTTCTTTTCAACCCAACACTGAGCAGAGTCCTCCCTGTTTAAGGGTCTCCAGGGTTGGGGGCATCTTTGTTGCAAGTATTTCTCTCAAGAGTTTTTTCTTCAACCATTTTATAGGACCACCATCCCTCCCTGTCACACAGCCCCAGTAACATGAGCACGTTTGGCTGGGTTTATGAAGTGTGTGATATCTCAGGAGACAGGCCTGGCAGGGGAGCATTTCTCATTCTTCCATTTCTCTCCAAAGGTTTCTGGCTAAAGAGAGGATCCAAGTGGTAGAATATTTCCCTTCCCCAGGCCAAGATTGGGTTAGGTCACCCCCATCTCAGGGGCTTCCAGGTACCAGAGTGAAAAGGTGGTGAGGTTTCTTTCCATTGACTCTTCAAGGACTCTAGTCCAGTCTGTGTGGTATCAGGACACCCGCTAACTGTGCAGACTGGCTCATTCTGCAGGTGGCCTTGCACCTGCTCACATGAAAGGCTGAGGTTTCAAGTCAGGTTGCTGGTTCACCAACACTGTCTATATTGTTGTCTTGCCAACCTTTGTCACCACTGAGAACCCAGAAGTGGCTCTGAGGGACTGTCTAGGGAAGACAATCACATGAAAACCTTGAATCTCTGAAGGAATTTATTCTTTGGAGGTTGACTAGCAGCAATTGGTTCTTTCCACTGAGGACAGAATTTGAGGAAATGGGCTACCACTGCAGCAAGACTTGTGGCAGTTGGATTTCAGGATAAAAACCTGTGAAACCTGAGAATGTGGCAGAGGGCCCCTGCAACCCCAGAAGCCTCTCAGATTAGATGTCTCCAGCTGAGCTGGAGAAAGAGTGTCCCTGCCTGGATCAGGAGAGCCCTTGCAGCCTGAGCTGGGATATGCTTGTTCTTGAAGTTTAACAAGCTCCAGGAAGGGAAGAAACTGGCCAGGAATTTGCTGGGTTCCACCTGCAGTTTCTCCACCTTGGTCTACTTCCCTCCAAACAATCTAATGGAAATTCTCCCTCATTTGCTAGGTGGTTTCTCAATAGTCATACACTCAAGATTTTTTTGTGCACCACAAACTCCATCCTTTATAAAATGGCTTGACACATTTTTTCTTCTCACTTTTGGACTCATTGATATGGGTTCCATGGTCCCCCTTCCCCTGGCACACACAATTTGCCCAAGATTGGCTTTGCACCCCAAAGAATGCCCCCAGTGCAATGAACTGGATTTTTCCTAGTCTTATCACTTATCTGTGGGTTTGAAAGCACCTCATCAACTTAACTTTTCCCTATTTTTCTTCCTTTTCCAATTACACCATTCCTCAGCTAAGCATTTTCTTCACTGTAATTGTCCATGGGACATTAGAATGAGTATGGGAGGTGTTTCCTGTACCATCTGAGGGCCACTCTCCCAAGTCAGTGCCATACTGTATTCCTTGTTCTTCCCCAGGGCCTACAGGATTTTGGTAAGAATTTGGATAACAATTTTAAGGAGTTGTCTATAGACATATTTGAACTTCTTCCTACAATAGGGCTTTTATCCACTATGGGTTATAGATTTTTTTTTTTTTTTTCTGCTACAGACTTAAAGGACTTTTTTTTTTTCCTATATATTTATAGGGCTTCTAACCCAGAGAGTTTTTCTCTACTGCCTTATAAGTGGTTCCCACCAACAATTTTACAGGGTTTCTCATCACTGATGTAAAAGCACTATTTTTCCCAGGGTTCTTTACCCTGTACTTCTCTACATTCTGATAGGGTTGTCCTCCTTTCCCCACATTTTGTTTTGTTTTTGTTTTGGGGGGGAGGGATCTAGTGTTCCTCTCAGGAGAGTAAGGCCCTAGTCTCCAGACCTATTTCACAGGGACACACTTGGGTGGCAGCTCCGATGGAGGAGGAGGGCTGCAACTTCTGTGAAACTGTCTCCACACTCAGGACACAAATAGGGTTTTTCTCCTAGGAGGGTTTTGGATTTTTCCCCTTCCCTATGGCTGCTGCTCTTTGTTGGGGTGGAGACCTCTCTCTCACCTTCCTGGTTTGTGGACTGGGTAGCTGGCTCTGGCAGGGAGCCCTCAGGTGTGGGGGGCTTTTCTTGGGTATGGGTTTCCTGGTGCTGAATATGGGCCTGTCTGTCGAGAAAGGAGACCCCACAGTCGGAGCAGCTGTAAGGTCTAGCCCCCAGGGGGCTCCTGAGATGCTCCAGAAGAACAGAGGAGCTCTTCCCCATCTCTGGACCAAGCCCCTTCTGGGACTTCTGGGACTTCCCATTCCTGTGGACTTTCTGGTGCTGCAGGAGCTCAGAGCTGAGGCCAAAGCTTTTTTTGCATTCAGGGCATTTAAAGGGCTTTCCAGTTAGGAAGGGGCTAGGTCCTGCCCCTTCCCCAAGACCAGTCCTGTATTCAGGAAAAAGAAAAGGCTTTTCATTGCCATGGGTGAGCTGATGTTGGAGGAGTACAGCCCGATCCAGGAAGCTTTCCCCACAGTGGGAACAAATATAGGACTTGGAGAGCAGTCCCAGTCTTTGGCTGAAGCCCTCTTGACCCTCGGGCACTTTCAAGGGCTGTCCTGGAGAGTCAGCTCTAACTTCTGCAGCACCTCCACAGGAATTCCCTCCAAAAGGGAGCCTCGGGGAGCGGAACTGGGGTGGTTTGGGGGCTGAGTGTGCTATGAGACCGTCTGCATTTTTGTAGGGGTTTTCTCCAATATGGATCCGCTGGTGCTGCATGAAGATCCCCTCGTCGTTGAAGCCCTTTCCACAGACCAAACACTTGTGGGGTTTGGCTCCAGGTGGTGGAGTCAGCAGAGCAGGATCCCCAACCCCCAACAGGCTGTCATTCTGAACTCTCCGGGCCGGGGTCTTGCCCCGCTCATGGATCACCCGGTGCTGCTCTAACTCGTGAGCCTCCAGGAAGGCCTTGCCACAGTCGGAGCACACGAAGAGGTTCTCGTCCATGTGCGTGCGGACATGTGTGATGAGGTTAGAGCTCTGGCTGAAGCTCTTGCCACACTCGGGGCACTTGTAGGGCTTCTCGCCCGTGTGCGTGCGGCGGTGCTGGATGAGGTGGGAGCTGCGGATGAAACTCTTGCCGCAGTCGGAGCACTTGTAGGGCTTCTCACCCGTGTGGATGCGCTGGTGGCGAATGAGAGTGGAGCTCATGATGAAGCTTTTGCCGCAGTCTGCGCAGATGTAGGGCCGCTCTCCACGGTGGATGCGCTGGTGGTTGATGAGGTTCGAGCTGACACTGAAGCTCTTGCCGCACTCAGGGCACTTGTAGGGCCGCTCGCCCGTGTGCGTGCGCTGGTGGCGCAGCAGGGTGGCACTCAGCGTGAAGGTCTTGCCACAAACGGGGCACTTGAAGGGATCCTCGCGCAGGTGGGTCCGCTGGTGCTTGATGAGCGTGGAGCTGTGGCCAAAGCTCTTCCCGCACTCCAGGCACTCATAGGGCTTCTCGCCAGTGTGCGTGCGCTGGTGCTGCGTGAGCTCCGAGCTCTGGATGAAGCTCTTGCCACACTCGGTGCAGCGATATGGCTTCTCCCCGGCGTGGATCTTCTGGTGCTTGAGCAGGTTGTGGTTCTGGCCAAAGCGCTTGCCACACTCGGGGCACTTGTAGGGCTTCTCTCCCGTGTGCGTGGCTTGGTGCTGAATGAGGTCTGAGCTGCGGTAGAAAGCCCGTCGGCATTCCCCACACTTGTATGGCTTCTCGCCGGTGTGCGACCGCTGGTGCTTGATGAGATTGGTGCTCTGCGTGAAGGCCTTCTCGCACTCCGTGCACTTGTACGGCTTCTCGCCCGTGTGTGTGCGCTGGTGCTGCACGAGATTGGAGCTCCAGCTGAAGCACTTGCCGCAGTCGGGACACTTGTAGGGCTTCTCGCCCGTGTGCGTGCGCTGGTGCTGCACCAGGTGGGAACTCTGCGTGAAGCTCTTGCCGCACTCTGAGCATGTGTTGGGCCGCTCACCTGTGTGGATGCGCTGGTGCCGTAGCAGCTTAGACCACTGGCTGAAGCTCTTCCCGCACTCGTTGCAGATGTACGGCTTCTCAGCTCCAGAGGGGCGACCCTGAACCAGCTCCCGCAGGCTGGGCTCACTGGCAGTAACCCCTGGAGGACTGTTCCAGGTGGTGAGAGTCCCCCACTGCCAATTAGGCTCACAGGCCTTGGTCCACTCAGATGGGGGAGGGACTACCTCAGGGGCTGGAGGGTCCAGAGGGGTCTGGTGGTCCAAGGGACTGGAGGGACCCAGTGGGGCTAGGGGATCCTGGGGAGCTGAGACATCCTGGGAAAGGCTCTCCAGGGGCATCTCTGGTGGGTCCTTGGATTCTGGACTCTGAGCTGGATCTCCCAAGATGATCTCCTCCCCAGAACTTTCCTGCTGGGGGCTCTCCTCTTCATTCCCACTCTCGGCACCTACAGACAGAAAGGGAGTCTCCAGCCCCCATCTCCTTTCAGAACATGGGGTCTGATCTCTCTTCCCTCCCCTGAATTTCCCCTAGAGTCTGGGCCCCTCCCTGAACTGGGTATACTGTTTTGTGAAGACCACAGTCCCTTCCTGTGCCCCTCACCTCTGTGAGCATCATTCAGGCTCTCTTCAGGACCCTGCAGATCTGGTCCCCACAGCACTGTCTCAGGCTCCATCCCAGAGCTCAGGACTGCAAAGGTTCCAGGGACCCTGGCAGGGAGAGAGATGGGCATACAGTAGGCGTACAGAGTACTTTGCTCTCCTGGAACCTATTCAAGTGAATTTAAGTGCTCTGCCACCTGATTTTTTTCTGGACATCATTTCTCACAGTGCCCCCCTTTGCCCCAGAGGCCCAATTCCTGCTCCAGATCTTAAGACCACAAGGAAGCAATCCAATGAATTTAAGAGTGCAATTAAAAACTCATCAGTCATAACCCTACCTACCGGGACTGGGGACTAAGTATCTGACACCCACAGGAGGGGGAGGTTCTTGCCCTACACATTTGATGCCCAGAGGCCTGGAAACCTGTTATTTTGCAAATCAGAGGAAGCTCATTAAACCTCCAATTTTCCTCCTTAATGGGGCTGCTAATTGAGACCAATAAACTTTTCCCTTATGAGCCCCAGAGAACTGAGATTGACACTTCAAGGGTTAAAAAGAAACCACCCAGTTTCTCAGAGCAGACAAGAGCCTTTCAAAAGGACTAGGGCACTTTGCCATTATCCAAAGGCAGAATGAGGGTCAGCCCAGACATGGGAGATGAAAGACAGGGACTCCTATAGGAAAGGAAAAGGGAAGCCCAACTTAGTGGTGCACCTTTAATCCCTGTACTTGGGAAGAATAAGCTGGAGATCAGGAGTTGAAGGTTGGCCTCAGCTACATAGGAAGTTCAAGGCCAGCCTGGTCTATATGAGAGTCTATCTCAAAACAAACAACAACAACAAAAAGACACGAGTGTGATTGAATGTATAAACACCAGGTGTCCTCATTTCTCTTACCCTGTGAAGAAACTTGGGGATCACTTTGTCCATTTTATACATTAGTAAATCAACACTGGGAGAGATTTCTCCAAAGCCCCATGCTGGGAAGTAAAAGAGCTAAGACCACAAATACTCTGTGTTTGGCTTTCCCTTGTGTCTGAAAGCATGAGGTGACCTTGACAGTAATGAGACTCATACTTATGGGTTGCTGGCAGGAGACTGGTGTGAATAGGAAGGCTCAGACAGTCTACTGGCCATAAGAATGTGCCAGAGAGTTTTCTTGGTTATAAAAGGAGGGTTTGAACCTCCTAAACAATTTGTGCCCAGTCAATATTTTGTTGGATGCCCTTACTCCTGGAAAACAAGTTTGGCTCAATGCCTTCAAACACACTGCAGAAAAGGAACCAAGTTCTTGGGGACAACACAGCCTGTTGTCACTCTCAAAATGGCAAGATGATTCCAGGATGAAGGAACAAGGTCCCAGGAGCAAAATGCCAAGAAGAGCACTTCTCACATTTATACCTTTAAGAGAATCAATCCCTGAAAATGGCTTGGGCTCTGGGTGGCAGTGTGGATGGGTACTATGTGCTCCAAGGGCAATGGTACAAAGGGGACACGGCAGGGGCTTATGAGGAGACTGCTGACTGTTGCCAAGGAGCAGTAGGAGAGGAAGAAAGTAAAAGTTTTTCATCCCTGTTGCCTCTGGGCTCCTAGCATGCTCCTCTTCAACCTGTGTCTTTAGGGAGGTGGAAGCAGAGCCAGGCCGTTTAGGTGCCTCCGCAGAGGGGTGAAAGCTGCTTTGCTGTGCTTACTGAGGACAGGTAAGAGCTTCGGTACCATGACTGGAAAAATTCGAATTCGGGAGCTTAGACTAGAAGGAAAAGGGCTAATGACGAGGCTGCAAGGAATATCTAAGAAGATATTGAGGGAGGCAAGAACTGCTGGGAGCCGGCCCAGGCCTAAGCACACCTGCCTCGGCCGGGCCCTCGGGACCGACTCCTGAGACCCGAGAGAGCGGGCAGGAGGAAGGTGCCCCCCGCAGAGATGCGGGCAGCCCAGGGTGACCCTGAGGCGGCACCAGGACCACCCCCCACTCCGCGCCACGCTGAACCCCAGACTTGAGCCCCCTGCCCTGAGCAACGACCCTCTTCCTGGCTTCTAAACCCTCCCTGGCACCCTCTCCCTCCCCCGCCCCTGGCACCCAGCATTCCCAGCTCTCCCGGCACCCGACTGACTCCTTCCAGAGCAGCAGCTTAGGGCGGCGGGCTCCCGGCCCGGCCCGCTTCCCTCTTCCCAGAATGCTCACGCCCTCCCCTCCCCCATGGCCAGACCCTCGCGCGGCTCCCACAATCCTCCGGCCTCGCGGCCCCCGGCCACCCCGGCCCCCGGCCCCGGCTCCGCGCGAGGGGGCCAGAGCGCAGGCGTCGCTCGCCGCCTCCCCGGCCCTATTGTTCCCCGGCGGCTGTCCCGGGCCTCCAGGCCACCCCCCAGGAACCCAGGAGTCCCCAACTCACGGCTCTGGGGTCTGGGAAAGCCGGAAAACGGAATCCAGCCCCAAGGGACTTAACCCCTTGAGTGCCCTGCCTCGGGGGGCGGGCCAGGGGCCAAGGATTCTAGGGTCCTTCTCAAGGGGTGATTGTAGGCTGAGGACCCGGGGACCAGTTCAGGGTGACTGGGACGGAGCAGGAAGTGACCCCAGCTTCCCGGGCCCCTCTAGCCTGGAGTTAGAGCATCAGCTCTATGGGATTTAACCCTTTGCTTCCCGCAGCCTGGGGGTGGGGAACGTGGGAGCCACCAGAGCCAGGAGGTGGCTCGGAGGACGCTCCTCGCTCTGTAGCAAGTAGGAGCCAGCGTCTGGGGACGCCCGGAGGCCAGCGTGGAGCTCCGGGTTTCCGGCCGGACTCCATCTCCAGGGCCTCCGCCAGCCGCGTCAACCAGACCCTATCTCAGACGGCGGCGGCTGTTCCCCCGGGGCCGCCTTTGTTTGGACTCACCCTAGGACGGGGCTGGAATGCCTGGGTGGGGGGTGAGAGGCTGGATGGGAATCTAATACTGATTGAAGACGACGCCAGTGAAGTAAGTCGTGGCAATAAGAATTGGGTTTGATGGGTCAGGCAAGGCAAGGCAAGGCCAGCCAGTGCTCCCCAGCCGGCTTCCCCTCTTCAGCTCCCCTTATTGGGGGAGGGGAGGGGAGGGGAGGGGGACTAAGGCCCTGGGTGGCAGCAGAAAAGTCAAGGGTGGATCTTACACAAGAAAGGCAAGCAGCCTTCTCAGCTTGTCAAGGGGCACCCAGTTCACAAAAACCTTGAGGAAGTAGGGCGTGCCATAATACCGGCCCTTGGGAGACAGAGGCAGGAAGATCTTAGCAAGTTTGAGGCCAACCTGCTCCACATAGTTCCAGGCTAGCCAGGGTTTCATAGTGAGAATCTTATCTCAAAAAGCAAACCAATTGAATTCATGGTGATCCTCCTACCTCTTTAAAAAAAAAAACAAAAAAAAACAAAAAAACAAGGCTGGGGAGATGGCTCAGTGGTTTTAAGCACCTGCTTGCAAAGCTTCCCAGACTGGGTTCAGTTCCCCAGCCGTCCACTAAAGCTGAACACTTGCACCAGCAAGAGACCCTGGTGTGCACACACACACAGGCAAATAAATAAAAACTAAAAAACAAGCAAATAACAATAAAAAAAGGAACACTGGCCTCCCAAGGCTTAGATAACCCAGGTTTTTTAGACTGTGTCTCATTTCTTCCTCCCCAAAATCCTGTGAGACAGGACTCACGTAATCCCTATTTTACAGGCAAGACAACCAAAGCATATAACAAGTGAGATAAAATGCTTAAGATTGAGCTGGGCCTGGTGGCGCACGCTTTTAATTCCAGCACTTGGGAGGCAGAGGTAGGAGGATCGCCATGAGTTCAAGGCCACCGTGAGACTACCTAAGTGAATTCCAGGTCAGCCTGGACTAGAATGAGACCCTACCTTGAAAACCAAAATAAGGGCTAGAGAGATGGCTTAGTGGTTAAGGTGCATGCCTGCAAAGCCTAAGGACACCAGTTCAATTCTCCAGGTCCCACGTAAGCCAGATGCACATGGTGGCACATGCATCTGGACTTCCTTTGCAGGAGCTGGAGGCCCTGGCATGCCCATTCTCACTCACTGTCTATCTCTCCCTGACTCAAATAAATAAATATATTAAAAAATAAGTAAATAAATAAAAATGCTTAAGATCAAGCCAGGCATGGTGGCACATGCCTTTAATCCCAGCACTCGGGAGGCAGAGGTAGGAGGATCAACATGAATTCAAGACCACCCTAAGACTATGTAGTGAATTCCAGGTGAGCCTGGGCTAGAGTGAGAACTACCTCGAAAAAAAAAATTAGAAAAAATAAATAAATTTTGATTGAGTGTGTGTGTGTGTGGCATAAAAAGGAGTCATGGGAGAATGTGGAAAAGGCCATCTGACCAATGATGTGAAGGGAGAGCTAGGGGTGAGACAAAAACCAAGTCTCAAAAGTTGCAAAAGGATATGGGTTCTTGGGCCAGCATGTGGGGTTCAAAGAGTATGACCCTACCACTTCTCACTTCCCAGTGCCATCTCCCTTCATCCACCTTGCCCTCCAGATATATCTCCATCTTGTGCCTGGCTCCCCTCCCCTTTATCCCTATCCTTAGAGCTTTTGCCCGTCCTGATCCTCTTGCCCACTTTGTTTCTCAAAGCCTGGCACAGGGCTGACTTATCTATTCCAATCTGCCTTTCCACATACATGTTAATGCCAGCTTTGCATGGGCAGGGCTTTATCTCATACTGCTGTGTTCCCAGGGCCCACACAAGTGATGTGTAGCAGATGCTCAATTTGATAAACAGGGTTCTAAAACTTGGCCTAGCCTTAGGGTGGGAAGAACATAGGAAAGCTGTTAGTTGGAGACTCACAGCAGAGATTAATTAGGCCCAAGTAGATGTAGATATTTTTGTACACTTGTTCTTTTTTGTTTGTTTGTTTTTGTTTTTTCTGAGGTAGGGTCTCACTCTAATTTAGGCTGACCTGGAATTCACTATGTAGTCTCAGGGTGGCCTCAAACTCATGGCAGCCTCCTGAGTGCTGGGATTAAAGAAGTGCACCACCATCATGGCCGGCTAAGGCTTTTTTTTTTTTTTTTTTCTTTTTCTTTTTTTCTTTTTTTAAGTTTTTTGTTTTTGTGTTTTTGAGGTAGGGTCTCCATCTAGCCCAGGCTGACCTGGAATTCATTCACTATATAGTCTCAGGCTGGCCTCAAACTCACAATGATCCTCCTACCTCATCCTCCTGAGTGTGAGTGCTAGGATTAAAGGCCTGTGTGCCACCATGCCCAGATTGTTTTTTATATTTTATTTGCCCAGCACGGGATGCAGAGGTCACTCTGAGACTACATAGTGAATTCCAGGTCAGCCTGGGCTACAGTGAGACCTTACCTCAACCGTCCCAAAAATATTTTATTTATTTGTTTATTTGAGAGGGAGAAAAAAATGGGTGCAACAGAGCCTCTAGCCACTGCAAACTCCAGATGCATGTGCCACCATGTACATCTGGTTTATGTGGGTTCTGAGGAGTCAAACCTGGGTCCTTAGGCTTCACAGGCAAGTGCCTTAACCACTAAACCATCTCTCCAGCCCAGTTTTAGGGTGTTTTTTTTTTCTTGAGGGTTTTGTTTTATTTTGTTTTTTGTTTTTTGAGGTAGGGTCTTTTTCTAGCCCAGGCTGTCCTGGAATTCACTATAATTCACTATACAGTCTCAGAGTGGCCTTGAACCGTGGCAATCTTCCTACCTCTACTGGGAGAAACTTGAGGTTTTATTTTATTTTAATTTAATTTAATTAATTTATTTATTTTTGGGTTTTAATATTTTATTTATTTATTTATTATTTATTTGACAGAGAAAGAGGGAGGAGAGAGAATAGGCACACCAGGGCCTCCAGCCACTGAAAATGAACTCCAGACGCATGTGCCCCCTTGTACATCTGCCTAATGTGGGTTCTGGAGAATCAAATTTGGGTCCTTTGGCTTTGCAGGCAAATGCCTTAACCGCTAAGCCATCCCCCAGCCCCCAGTTTTAGGGTTTTATTTATTTTATTTATTATTATTTTTTTTTTTTTTTTTTGGAGAGAGACAGAGAGAGAGGGAGAGGAAGACAGAGTTGGGCGCGCCAGCAGTGTCAAATCCAGATGTGTGTGCCCCCTTGCAGTCAAGTGCGGCATTGCGCCCTTGCGTCACTTTGCACCTGGCTAAACGTGGGACTTGGAGATTGGAACCAGTGTTCTTAGGCTTAGGAGGCAGGCACCTTAACCCCTAAGCCATCTCTCCAGCCCTATTTTATTTATTTTTATTTTATTTATTTGAGAGAGATAGACAGAGGGAGAAAGAGAAAGAGGGAAGAAGAGAATGGGCACACCAGCTCAAGCTGCTGCAAAGGAACTCCAGACACATGCTCTACTTTATGCCTCTGACTTATGTCAGTCCTGGGGAATTAAACCTGGGTCTTTTGGCTTTGCAGGCAAGTGCCTTAACCACTAAGCCATCTCTCCAGCCCTGTTTTAGCTTTGTTTTTGAGGTAGGGTCTCACTCTAGCCCAGGCTAACCTGGATTTCACTCTGTAGTCTCAGGCTGACTTAGAACTCACAGTGATCCTCCTACCTCTGCCTCCTAAGTGCAAGCGCTGGGATTAAAGGCATGCACTACTATGCCCGGTGTAGCAGACAGCTTTAGGTTGTTGAGATGAACTTTTAGACCAGGCGTAGTTATGGAGGAAGGATTTGTTGAAGTTTACAGATCCATGGGAAATTCCATAATGGCAGAAGAAGCTGGTCCTGTTTTTATAGGTCCAAACAGAGAAAGAGAGAGAGAAGCCAGAAGCCAGATTTTATAGCATACTTTAGGCACTTTGTATACCTTAGGGCTGGTTTCTAAGATCCAGTCCAGTGACACCTCTTTCAGACATGTGGCTATAGATCTAAATTACAGACTGTAATAAAAGCACTGAATATATTGGGGATCATCTATTTAAACTACCACACCCAGCTAGTTTATTTTTTATTTTTATTGATTTGAGTGCTGGGATTACAGGTGTGTACTATCATATCTGAATTTTAAATTTATTTATTTACTTTTTTGCATGTGTAGCATGTGGTGTGTATGTGCCCATGGTGCATGCTCATGCATGAGCAGCTTCACTCACAGGCACACAGAGGACAGAGGAGAATGTCCCCTCGATCTGTAAACTATAATAAATCCCTTCCTCCTTAACTGTGCCTGTTCTGGAAGTTTATCTCAGCGAACCTGAAGCTGTCTGCTACAGACCCTTTTCAGGCCCTCAAGCATATATAAATATATCCCTAGCCCTATTTGTTTGTTGTTTGAGACATGGTTTCCTGGGGTCCAAGCTGGCCTCAAACTATGTAGTATAGCTTGGCCTTGAACTCCTGATCTTCCTGCTTCCAACAATTGCTGGGATTATAGGCATGTGCTCCCACACCTGGATTTTATGTACTGGGTTATAGCTGTTTTTAGCTGGGTTGTTTTTGTTTTTGTTTTTCAAAGTAGTGTCTCCCTCTAGCCCAGGCTGACTTGGAACTCACTCTGTAGTCTCAGGGTGACCTCAAACTCATGATGATCCTATTACCTCTACCTCTGCCTCCCAAGTGCTAGGAGTAAAAGCATGAGCCACCATGGGCCTCACTATGTCGCCCTATCCTGGCCTTAAACTCACAATCCTCCTGCTTCAGCCTGTTAACTGCTGGCAAACTGTCATGCCCAGTTATGTTTCCCAAAAACTTTTTTTTGTTGTTGTTGTTGTTGTTGTTTTGTTTTTCGAGGTAGAGTCTCCCTCTAGCCTTGTCTGACCTGGAATTCACTATGTCATCCCAGGCTGGCGTTGAACTCTCAGTGATTCTCCTACCTCTGCCTCCCAAATGCTGGGATTAAAGGTGTGCACCACCACCACCCAACTAACTTTCTTTCTTCCTTTCTTCCTTTCTTTCTTTCTTTTTTTTTGGTGTTTCGAGGTAGGGTCTCACTCTAGCTTCGGCTCGCCTGGAATTCTCAGGGCGGCCTCGAACTCATGGCAATCCTCCTACCTCTACCTCCTGAGTGCTGGGATTAAAGGTGTGCGCCACTACTCCCGGCTCTTTCTTTCTTTCATTCATTCTTTCTTTTTCTTTCTTTCTTTCTTTTTTATTTTTTTGGTTTTTCAAAGTAGGGTCTTACTCTAGCTCAAGCTGACCTGGAATTCACTATGAAGCCTCAGGGTGGCTTTGAACTCATGGCGATCCTCCTACCTCTGCCTCCCGATTGCTGGGATTAAAGGTGTGCGTCACCACGCCCGGCTCTTTCTTTCTTTTTTTTTTAATATTTAATATTTATGTATTTTGTTTGTTTGTTTGTTTTGTTTTTTGAGGTAGGGTCTCACTCTAGCCCAGGCTGACCTGGAATTCACTAGGTAGTCTCAGGGTGGCCTTGAACTCACTGCGATCCTCCTACCCCTGCCTCCTGAGGGCAGGGATTAAAGGCATGCGCCACCACACCCAGCTTTTATTTATTGTTTTTTTGAGGTAGGGTCTCCCTCTAGCCCAAGCTGACCTGGAATTCTTATGTAGTTTCAGGCTGGCCTTGAACTCACGGCAATTCTCCTGCCATTGCCCTCCCGAGTGTTGGGATTAAGGGCATGCATCACCACACCCGGCTTAAAATATTTTATTTTTATTTATTTATTTGAGAGAGAAAGATGCAGAGAGAGAGAGGCCAAGGCCTCCAATCGCTGCAAACAAACTCCAGACACATGCACCACCTTGTGCATCTGGCTTACGTGAGTTCTGAGGAATCAAACCTTGTTCCTTTGGCTTTGTAGGCAAGTGCCTTAACTGCTAAGCCATCCCTCCAGCACATGAACACCTTCTTTAAGGTGACATGATATGACAAGACTTTTTAGACACCTGACCTTGAAACCATTATGGCATTCAGGTGGGTGACTGAATTCTGTCCCATTGCCAAGTATGTCATGAAGACAGACACTGATGTATTCAACATTTGCAATTTAATGAAGTATCTTTTTTTTTGTTGTTTTGTTTTGTTTTTCAAGGTAGGGTCTCACTCTAGCCCTGGTTGACCTGGAATTAGTCTCAAGGTGACCTCGAACTCAAGGCGATCCTTCTACCTCTACCTCCCAAGTGCTAGGATGCCCGGTTTAGTGAAGATTCTTTTAAACTTAAACCACTCAGAGAAGTTTTTCACAGGCTACGCTCTAACTGATAATTATTCCTATTGATTTTACCAAAAAAACATATTCATACCAGGAGTATCCTTTCAAGGTGTTCCCTCCCTACTGCAGTGGGTTGGGTTATATAATTTCCAGAGATTTAGTGTCAAAGATCTATGAAATTATGAGTCATGTGAATCCCATCAAGTTTGAAGATGTTTATGTTGGGATCTGTTTGGATTTGCTAAAAGTGGACATTTACATTACAGAAGATACAAACCTTTTTTTTTTTTTAAATATATATATATAGAATCCACTTTGGTGTTTGTCAGCTCAGACATGTGATGGCAGCTTTTCTTCCAGGTAGATCATCACATTCTGGCAAGTTATGCTAAGGAACACCACGTCCCATTATTAACCCATAATCTACCAGAAGCCTAGGGAAGGAAAGGTTCTTTGTAGGAAGGGTTAGTCAATGCAGTGCGAAATTAACTCATGGGCAGGTCAGTGCTAGCTTGCCCAGAACTGAACCTCAAGGAGCTCCCCTGGACTGGGGGACAGATGTTTCCCTAGTGATTTATTTTGACAGAATTCAACTCAGGTCCTTTAAAGATCATAGTCAGAGAAGTTAAACATCCTATAATGGAATGAAAGGGTTTTGCTAATAAAATCAAGGGGCCAGAGAATTTGACAAACTGTTCTATACACTAGAATTTCTTAGGGTTTCCCTGAAAGGTCAGTTCATCAGCTGACAGCAAGGAAGCATTATGGAGTTGTATTTATAGGACATCTTGTCACATAAGGGGTGTGATAGTTTGAATAGATGCCCCCAGCATATTCAGTGTTTTATTAGTTTGTAGTTTGCATCTGCAGCCACCTTGTGGGAGGCAGTGTCACTGGGCGGATCTTAAGGTGTGGTAGTGAGGTTAGGATTTCAATCTAAAGATATGCAAAGTGTGCCTAGCTGGAGTTTCTGAGGTGTGCTGTGCTGTGTGGCTTTTGGCTTTCCCTCTTTCTGTCTGGTCCTGTAAGAGCAGGCCAGCTTCTTCTGCCATTATGGAACTTCCCCTGGATCTGTAAGCTTCAATAAATATCTCTTCCTCCATAACTGTGCCTGGTCTGGAAGTTCATCTCAGTGAACCTGAAGCTGTCTGCTACAAGGGGTCATTGTGTACCTTATATAGGTTATCAGTTTTAAAAAGCATATATATTTTGTTCTGTGTAAAAGACTTCAGCAAAGTTCATTTGTTTATGGTCATTTAGAAGATACTGTAAGTTGTGGTATTTCAGAGTTATCAAGTGTTATTTAATGTCATTTCAAACTTTCTGGGTGTTTAATGTTATGATGGTTTAAATACTGTATAAATAGAATAGTAATTAAAAAAACTTTTAAAAATATTATTTTGTTTTGTTTATTTTGAGGTAGGTTTTTTTCTTTTTTCTTTTTGGTTTTTCAAGGTAGGATCCCACTCTGGCCCAGGCTGACCTGGAATTCACTATGTAGTCTCAAGCTGGCCTCGAACTCACAGCGATCCTCCTACCTCTGCCTCCCGAGTGCTGGGATTAAAAGCATGTGCCACCACGCCCAGCTTAAAAAATATTTAAAAAATAAAAATAAAGAAATAGGGCTGGAGAGATGGCTTAGAGGTTAAAGCGTTTGCATGTGAAGCTGAAGGACCCAGGTTCGATTCTCCAGGACCCATGTAAGCCAGATGCACAAGGTGGCACATACATCTGTAGTTCGTTTACAGTGGCCAAATGCCCTGGAGTGCCCATTCTCTCCCTCTCTCTCTCTCTGTGTATCTACCTCTTTCTCTTTCTATGAAATAAAGTTAATAAAAAAATTTTTTTAAAAATAAAGAAAGAATTAAAAAATAAAAAAAATTTAAAAAATAACATAGCAAAGGGAACTTAGGTGGGAAAGTCTAAAGGTAGCTAGGGTCAGTATACAGACATAATTGCTGTTACCTTTCTTGGTGAGCCATCCATATGAACCTGGGCAGGCAGACTTTGTAAGCAAGTGAAGAGGTACACAATTTGAAGTCCACATTTTCTCCAAGGAGGTAGTGCAGATGTTTGAGATGTTTGAGAGTGCCTGTTTTTTCACATTATAAACTAATATAATCATACCATTTCTGTTTTATAACCTCGATGGTTAAAATGGCATTTCATGGTTGTTTTTATTTGCATTCTGAAGCTTGTATCATAAATAAACATCTGTAAGCAGAAATTGAAAACTAACATGGGAGGGATGAAATCCTAGGAAAGAATCATGCTTCCTTGAAGTGACTGACATCTCCTGAGGTGACTTGGATGAGTGAAATGTACCAATACCCATTCCAAATACCTGACTCGTCAAGAAAAGATATGAACTCAACTGGAATTCTAAACTAGACCATTGTGATGTGATGATTAACACTGACTGTCACCTTGACAGGATCCAGAATCACCTAGGACACAAACTCCTGAGCATGTCTGGGAGGGAGTTTCTAGATTAGGTGAGTTAAAGTGGGAAGACCTATCCCTAACTGTGGGCAGCACCAACCCAATGGTACAAGCGAGAGGACCACTAGCTTCCTCAGTGCAGATCGAATGTGGCAACTGCTTCGCGCTCCTACTGCCAGGCCTTCTACCATGATGGGCTGTACCTTCAAACTGTGAGTCAAAAATAAACCTTTCTAGCTGGGCGTTGTGGCACACGCCTTTAATCCCAGCACTTGAGAGGTAAAGGTAGGATTGCTGTGTGTTCAAGGATACCCTGAGACTACATAGTGAATTCCAGGTCAGCCTGAGCTAGAATGAAACCCTACCTTAACAAACAAACAAACAAACAAACACTATAATAAATAGGGCTGGAGATATGGCTTAGTGGTTAGCCTAAGAATGTTTGTTCAAATCTCCATGTCCTACATACAGCCAGACATAAAAGTGACACAAGCACACGATGTCACACATGCACACAAGGTGGCGCATGCATCTGGAGTTTGTTCACAGTGGCTGAAAAGGCCCTGGCATGCCCATTCTCTCTCTGCCTCTTCTCTTCCTCTCTCTCAAAAAAAAAAAAAAAACTATAATAAATACTTGCTGGGCGTGGTGGCACATGCCTTTAATCTTATCACTCAGGAGGCAGAGGTGGGAGGATCACCACAAGTTTTAGGCCACCCTGAGACTACAGAGTGAATTCCAGGTCAGCCTGAGTTAGAGTGAGACACTATCTCAAAAAAAAAAAAAAAAAAAAATTAAAAAATCAAAAAATAAATCTTCCTTCCTCAAGTTGCTCATGTCAGTTATTTTGTTACAGCAAGGAGGGAAGTTACCAAACAACCATCAAAAAATTTATGACCACAGTAGGGAAAGAGCAAGGCGTGAAATCCTGCAGGACTGCATTACCTTGCAGTTTACATTAGCAGGTTCCTTGGCCAAGCCACTTTGCACATCACTGAACTTCGTTTTCTTCAATGTAAAATAAGGGCAATGATAGCCACTTTTCAGGGGCTAGTACTGTAGCTTTGTAGCAGGGTGCTTGCCTATTATGCAAGGAAAACTCTGAGTTCAAGGAAGGAAGGAAGGGAGGGAGGGAGGGAGGGAGGGAGGGAGGGAGGAAGGAAGGAAGGAAGGAAGGAAGGAAGGAAGGAAGGAAGGAGGAAGGAAAGGATGGAAGAAGTAAGAAAGGAAGTACTCAGGAGGTTAAGGCAGGAGGATCATGACTTCAAAGCCAGCCTGGACTTTATAGAGTTCTAGACCAGTCTGGTCTACATAGTAAGACCCTGTCTGGAAAAAAAAAAAAAAGGTGGGGACAGGCGTGGTGGTGCATGCCCTTAATCCCAGCACTTGGGAAGCAGAGATAGGAGCATCCAGGCCACCCTGAGACTACATAGTAAATTCCAGGTCAGCCTGGATTAGAGTGAAACCCTACCTCGAAAAAAAAAATCCCAGCACTCGGGAGGCAGAGGTAGGAGGATTGATGTGAGTTCAAGGCCAGCCTGGGACTACAGAGTTCCAGGTCAGCCTGAACTAAAGTGAGATCCTACCTTGAAAAAAAAAAAAAAAAAAAAAAAAAAGTAGAGAGAGAAAAGGGGAAAGAAAGAAAAGGAAAAATAAGGCAGACTTGCTCCAAACCTGGTGGGCAGATTTCAAGATTACCCACTTATAAAATGTACAAAACCTTCTTACCAGTTGGTGACTTTTAGGACCCACGGCTTTCATTCTTTGTGAAAGGGTGCTAGATGAGGCAAGAAGGAGGGGGTGAGTAGTTAGTAACCTCAAAGGCCAAAAAGATACAAGTGATGTGGAATTGGAGTCCTGGGAGAGGTTAGAAGTCTGTAAAAATGCAGGAGACTGCTGGGATGATGGCGCACACCTTTAATCCCAGCACTGGGAAGGCAGAGGTAGAAGGATTGCCTGTGAGTTCAAGGCCACCCTGAGACTACATAGTGAATTCCAGGTCAGCCTGGACTAGAGTGAGACCCTACCTCAAAAAAAAAAAAAAGAGAGAGAGAGAGAGATGGCTTAGTGGTTAAGGTACTTGCCTGCAAAGCCAAAGGATCCTGGTTTGACTCTCCATGACCTATGTAAGCCAGATGCACAAGGTGGCACATGCATCTGGAGTTTGAGTTCGTTTGCAGTGGCTGGAGGCCCTGGCACGTCCATTCTTTCTCTCTCTCTCGCTCGCTCTCTCTTGCTCTGCCTCATTCTCTCTCTCAAATAAATAAATTAAAAAATATTAAACTGGGTGAGGTGGGGCACACTTTTAATCCCAGCACTTGGCTGGGATTAAATTTTATACCACATATATATATATATATATATATATATATATATATATATATATATATATAAATCAAGCTCAGTGTGGTGGTACAAGCAGCTCTCTGGAAGCTGAGGCAGGATTATGAATTTCAGGCCAGCCTGGGATACATAGTGAAAAGTTGTCTCAGAAAGGCAGGGGGAGGTTTGGGAGACAGCTCAGTCAGTAAAGTGCTTGCCTTGCAAGCTTAAGGATCTGAGTTCAGTTCCGAGGACCCATGAAAAAATGCCAGGTTTGAGCTAGAGAGATAGCTTAGCAGTTAAGACACTTGGCTGCAAAGCCTAAGGACCTAGGTTTGATTCCCCAGTACCCATGTAAGCCAGAGGCACATGGTGGTGCATGTGCCTGGAGTTCCTTTGTAGAGGCTAGAGGTTGTGCTGTGCCCACCTCTCTCTGTCTGTCTCTCTCTCACAAATACCAGATTTAGTGAGTACATCTGTAATCCCACTACTGAGGAGGTAGAGACAGGTGAACCCTCACTGGTGAGCTCCAGGCCAAAGAGACCCTGTTTCAAAGGAGGTGACACCTGCAGCTAGCAGGAGGGTTCTTCTCTGACACAAAGAATTATGGGATGGGAACACAGGTGTAGTAAGATGGAAGTAGAGTTTATTGATATAAAAGCTTCCTTGGACATCCCTATGTCCCCACCATGGACCACAGGAAAAAATTGAGCTTTTATTCCTTTCATGTTCCTCCCATTCTCCACCCACCCTCCTCCTTGGATTGGACTTCAGGAGTGTAGGTTCTGTTCTGGATCCCTGCTTGGTCCTTGTCCTACCATCGTCCACGAGGGGGAAGTCTGGATGTAATGTTATCTTGGGGGAAATGAAAACCATGCCAGAGAGACCTGAGTGCTGGGGTCCTAGTGTCATTTTGCCCTCCCAGGGTACTAACCAACCTGGATCCCCCAAAACTCTGGAGCCATTAGTCTCAGAGGCTGAGGGAATTTCTGAGGATGACATCTGAGGTTGTCCTTTAACCTCCACATGCATGTGCACACACATCAATCACTTCAAGAAAATGTAATTCTTTCTTAGGATTTCATCTCTCATGTTAGTTTTCAATTTCTGCAGGTATATATATATATATATATTTTTTTTTTTTTTTGAGAGAGACAGAGAGAGAGACAGAGAGAGGGGGAGAGGGAGACAGAGATGGGCAGGCCAGCAGCCTCTCAGCTGCTGTGAACGAAATCTAGATGCGTGCTCCCCCTTGTGGACAAGTGTGGCATTGCTCCCTTTGCATCTGGCTAAACGTGGGACCTGGAGACTGGAACCGCTGGAGACTGGAACCAGCATTATTAGGCTTAGGAGGCAGGCGCCTTAACCGCTAAACCATCTCTCCGGCCCCAGATGTATGTATGTATGTATGTATGTATGTATGTATGTATGTATGTATGTATGTATGTATGTATGTATGTATGTATGTATTTTTGGAGAGAGACACAGAGACAGAGAGAAAGGGAGAGGAAGACAGGTAGAGATGGTTGCGCCAGCAGCGTCTCAGCTGCTGTGAACGAAATCCAGATGTGTGCGCCCCCTTGTGGTCAAGTGCGGCATTGCGCCCTTGCGTCACTTTGCATCTGGCTAAACGTGGGACCGCTGGGATTGAAACCAGTGTTCTTAGGCTTAGGAGGCAGGCGCCTTAACCGCTAAGCCATCTCTCCAGCCCAGATGTATATTTTAAATACAAGCTTCATGATGCAAATAAAAATAACCATGAAATGCCATTTTAACCTTTGAGATTATCAAATATAATTTAGGTTTGATTATATTAGTATATAATTTGAAAACCCAGGAACTCTCAATCATTAGTAAGAGTGTACATCTGCACTGCTTCCTTGGAGGAAAATGTGAACTTCAAAATGTCCACCTCGCCAGGAGTGGTGGCACACGCCTTAAATCCCAGTAGTCAGGAAGGTGGAGGCCAGAGAATCACGGCAATCCTCGGCTACATATCTTGGGTTACGTGAGACCCTGTGTCAAAATGAAAGAGAGACAGGAAAGTCTCTGGAGAGGTTTAATAACTGCTTAGGAGGATCACTGTGAGTTAGAGGCCACCCTGAGAATACAGAGTGAATGCCAGGTCAGCCTGGGCTAGAGTGAGACCCTACCTCGAAAAAGAAAAAAAAAAAAAAAAAAAAAAAAAAAAAAAGTCCACCTCTTCACTTGCTTACAAAGTCTCTCTGCCCAGGTTGGACTTACCCAGTACTCAACTGGGAAATTGAACCTGCCATCAGGGCTTTACAAACAAGTGCCTTTAACTGCTGAGTCATCTCTCTAGCCCTGATTATGGCAGTTTCAATATTTTTATTTATTTGAGAGGCCAAAAGAGACAATGAGGGAGTAAGCACACACCAGGACCTCCTGCTACTGCAAATGAACTCCAGATGGATATGCCACTTTGTGCATCTGGCTTCATGTGGGTACTAGAGAATCCAACCCTGGGCCAGTGGGCTTTGCAAGTGAGTGCCTTTAACTATTGAGCCATTTCTCTAGCCCCCATTATGGCTTTTTTTTTTTTTTTTTTTTTAGTTTTTCCAGGTAGGGTCTCACTTTAGCTCAGGCTGACCTGGAATTCACTCTGTAGTCTCAGGGTGGCCTTGAACTCATGGTGATCCTCCTACTTCTGCCTCCCGAGTGCTGGGATTTAAAGGCATGCACCACCACGCCCAGCTTATGGCATTTTCTTTATTTCTTTTATTTTTATTTATTTGACATGTAGAGAAAGGGAAATACAGAGGGAGATTTGTCATGCCAGGGCCTCTAGCCATTGCAAACAAACTCCAGATGCATGTGCATCTGGCTTACGTGGGTCCTGGGTAATTGTCCCTAGGTCCTTTGGTTTTGCAGGCAAGCGCCTTAACCACTAAGCCATCTCTCCAGCCCCATTAAGGCATTTTCTTTTCTTTTCTTTTCTTTTCTTTTCTTTCTTTCTTTTCTTTCCCTCTTTTCTTTCTTTCTTTCTTTCTTTCTTTCTTTCTTTCTTTCTTTCTTTCTTTCTTTCCTTCCTTCTTTCTTTCTCTCTTTCTTTCTGGTTTTTCAAGGTAGGGTCTCACTCTGACCTGGAATTAACTATGTAGTCTCAGGGTGGCCTCGAACTCATGGTGATCCTCTTACCTCTGCTTCTAGAGTGCTGGGATTAAAGGCGTGTGCCACCACGCCCGGCTTTCTTTTCTTTTTTAATTATATCATTTTATTTGAGAGAGAGAGAAAGAGAGAATGGGGCACACCAGGGCCTCTAGACCACCTCTAGAACACCTAATGCATGCATCACCTTTGTGCATCTGGCTTTACCTGGGTACTGGGGAAATGAACCTGTGTCCTTAGGCTTTGTAGGCAAGCGCTGTAACCGCTGAGCCACCTGCCCAGCCCCCGCTGAATCTGCTCCCCTTCATCTTCCTGCCTGACAAACGCTCCCACACTGCCACCCCGTTCCCTTGTGTCCTACCCCTCTCCCCGCACACCCTTTGACAGGCAGGTTGGCTTCCAGCTCCTCCAGGCATGATTGCATGGGATGGGGTGCAGTGATGCATGCCTGTGTTCCCAGCACTCAGGAAGGCGGAGGCTGGAGAATCACCGCGATCCTCGGTACACATCTTGGGTTACGTGAGACCCTGTGTCAAAACGAAATAGAGACAGGAAAGCCCCGGGAGAGGTTCGATAACCACTTGGGGAGCTTAGCGACACGGCTTCATCGGGGATCCAGGACCCGAGGCCCTAGAACCGAGAAGACCGGGCGCCGCCGGCGGGCGGGGGGTTACTCCCACCGAGACGCCGGCTCCTAGAGCGGCCGGGCGGAAGCCGCGCTTCCTGGGGCGGGTCTTGGATTCCCGCCGGGGCTGCGCGCTTGCGGAGGCCGGGGCTCCCTGGGCCGCCCCGGGCTGGCACCTCCGCGGAAGGGCCGGTCTGGCAAGGCTGCTCCGAGCCAGCTCTGTGCCCAGGTATTTATTGAGCCACGGACTCCTTCCCTCGCCGTTCGCGTTGTGTTTTGTTTTGTTTTGTTTTTCCGAGGTAGGGTCTCCCTCTAGCCCAGGCTGACTTGGAATTCACTATGCAGTTTCAGGGTGGCCTCGAACTCACAGCGATCTGACCTCTGCCTCCCAAGTACAGTTTTAGGAGAAAAGTGTTTTTTTGGTGGGGGGCGGAGAGGGGGTTGGGGAGCGAGGACGGGCTTGCTGAACCTCAAGATCCGCCTGCCTTCACAGAATGCATTCTTTCCTTCTCACTCAAACTGGAACCTCAGTTGCTCTTTTCACCTTTCACTGTCAGCTCTCACTCTAGAGTTCGTTTGCAGTGGCAGGAGGCCCCAACACACCTATTCTGTCTCTCTCCTTCCCTTGTTCTCTATTTGTCATACTTTCAGCCTCCATCTATTGACCCCACATCACACTGTGTCGCTGCAATGACTTGCAATCCTCGTTGTTTTTCATGTGCCACCTCATTCCAGAAGTCCCAAACCCTTGTACCATTGCCCGAGTTCGGATCCAAACCCCTAGGCTTGGCATTTAAGGTCATTTGAAATTTGGCACTCCTCACACTTCTTTTCTGACTTCTCTTGATTCCCTAAGCAGAGGCCATGATACAAGTGCCACTCAGAAATGGGTTTCAATTGGCCAGCAGATTTCTTTTTAAGTTTGAAGTAGAGAGTTTATTAAAGCAATGCCAGTTTGTTTTGAAACACACTTGGCTGGTGTTCTTGCACTCAGCAGCTGAGGCTGCTCCCTTTAGACTGGTCTTTGTCCGTTTGCTGAAGGTTCTTTTTTTGAAGACAGTGTTTCCCTATACATACATTGGCCTTGAACTCACATACAGTTTAGTTTAGAGGCGCCTTTAAGCACCTCTGACTTGCATGTGCCTTTGGAATGAGTGCTGATTTTTTTCAGGAACCATTTTCTTTCTCTCTTCCTTCTTCTTCTTCTTCTTCTTCTTCTTCTTCTTCTTCTCCTTCTCCTTCTCCTTCTCCTTCTCCTTCTCCTTCTCCTTCTCCTTCTCCTTCTCCTTCTCCTTCTCCTTCTCCTTCTCTCTCCTTCTCCTCCTTCTCTCCTTCTCCTTCTCCTTCTCCTTCTCCTTCTCCTTCTCCTTCTCCTTCTCCTTCTCCTTCTCCTTCTCCTTCTCCTTCTCCTTCTCCTTCTCCTTCTTCTTCCTTTTTTTCACACTAGCCCAGGCCAGTTTCAGGGTGGCCTTGAACTCATAGTAATTTGGGTGCCACCAGGCCCATTTTTTCTTCTTTGAAAGTTCACTCCTCGGGCTGGAGTGATTGCTCAATGACAGCCCAGGTTCGATTTCTCAGTACCCATCTAAATAAGTAAATATTTCTTTCTTTCTTTTTTTAAATTATTATTAAATTTTGTTGTTGTTGTTTTCCGAGGTAGGATCTCGCTGTAGCCTCCCGAGTGCTGGGATTAAAGGCGTGCGCCACCACACCCAGCCAGTTTTATTTATTTTAGACAGAATGGCTAATATGGGTCCTGGGGAATCAAACCTGGGTCCTTTGACTTCACAGGCAAGTGCTTTAACTGCTAAGCTATCTCTCCAGCCCTATTTTTAGAAAGAGGCAGAGAGAGAAAGAGAGAGAGAGAATGGGCGCACCAGGGCCTCCAGCCACTGCAAACATAAGCACCTGGCTTATGTGGGTACTGGGGAATTGAGCCTTGAACTGGTGTCCTTAGGCTTCACAGGTAAGCATTTAACCGCTAAGCCATCTCTCCAGCCCTAAATGTCTATTTAGGGCTGGAGAGATGGCTTAGTGGTTAAGGCGCCTGCTTCCTAAACTGAAAAATGCCGGTTCCAATCTCCAGGTCCCACGTTTAGCCAGATGCAAAGTGACGCAAGGGTGCAATGCTGCACTTGACCACAAGGGGGCACACGCATCTGGATTTCGTTTGCAGCAGCTGAGAGGCTGCTGGCACGCCCATCTCTGTCTTCCTCTTCCTCTCTCTCCGTCTCTCTCTCCAAAAAAAAAAAAAGACATTAATTATTTGAGAGAGGGAGAATATGGGTGTGCCAATGCCCCTAGCCACTGCAAACAAACTCCAGATGCATGCGCCAGTCACCTTGTGCATCTAGCTTATGTGGGTACTAGGGAATCGAACGTGGGTCCTTAGGCTTAACAGGCAATTGCCTTATCTACTAAGCCATCTCTCCAGCCTAGTAAATAAATACTTTTAAAAAGTACACACCTGGGGCTGGAGAGCTGGGGCTTAGCTGTTAAGGCATTTGCCTGCAACGTACAAGGTGGCACATGCTTCTGGAGTTCATTTGCAGGGCTAGAGGCCCTGGCACGCTTACTTTCTCTCTCTCTCAAATAAATAAAATAAAATATTAAAAGCGTAAGGACTCTATGTTTGACTCTCCAGGTCCCACATAAGCCAGACTCACAGTGAGGCAAATGTGTAAAGTTGCACATGCATACAAGGGGGCACACTTGTCTGGAGTTCGATTGCAGTGGCTGGAGGCCCTAATGCACCATTTCTCTCTCTGAGTCTCACATAAAAAAAAAAGTACACACCTGGCAGGTAACCAAGAGGAATATGTGTGTAAATGAATGTGTACCCAAGTCTCGTTAACTTACCCACTTTCTTTCTTGGGACCTAAAGCTATTTGAGTTGGCCACTTCGGCCCTAGGGGATCCTCACATACAGGTAGATTAAGTGCCTCACAGCTTTTCACGTGAACCTAGGGACCCTTGTCACTGAACCATCATCTATCCAGCAAGGTGCAGGGCAATGTCTACTCTGAAGACTTTCCTAACAGCCAACCAACCAGCCAAGCCATCGGCATGGATAAGTTAGTGTAACCAAACCACCATTACCTCTTCCTCCTCTGGATTTGTTTATTTTTGTTTTTTCCAGGTAAGGTCTCGCTGTAGCCCAGGATGACCTGGAATTCACTATGCACTCTCAGAGTGGCCTCAAACTCATGGCGATCCTCCTACCTCTACCTCCCAAGTGCTGGGCTTAAAGGTGTGTGCCACCAAGTCCAGCTTCCTCCTCTGGATTTATATGCTCTTGCCTAAATTAATGTCTTGCAAATAAATATAGGCAGAGTATAATGGTTCACTCCTGTAATCCCAGCACTTGGGGGCAGAAGCAAGAGGATTATGAGTTCAAGACTAGCCTGGGCTACATAGTCTTGTGTCCCCCCAAAAAACGATGTAACATAACAAATATATATGGTAGGTGATCAGCAAACAACTATGCCTGTAATTGGCATATCCCAGTTAAACTGTAAAGTCTTTGTGTCTGTCTTTCCTGGCAATTAGTGCCTGGTGCAGAGCAGACATCAGGTAATGGTTGAAGAAATATGTGCTGCCTGAGTTGCCTTAAACAAGTAATAATGTTGACTTTCTGGTTCCATAGTTAGAAACAGTGCTCTTCCTCTACCTTAATAGTATAGGGGAATGAAGAGATCGCCCCAGAAAACAGAGCTGAAGCCTTAGTCCTGAAGGCTGGGAGCCTCCAGACCCCTTGACTTGGAATCTCTGCTCAGGATTCAGCCGAAGCTAGTAACTACATCTAGGACCCAACTGTATCCATGTGACCATGTGGGCACCCTGATTCTGATTCTGAATTCCAAACTCTAGAATGAATTCACGGGTACTGCTCTGAACCAACCAAGCCTTCCATTCAGTCAGTGCATATTGTTGAGAAACCTGGTTGTGGCTGGGTACCTGGCCCAAGGTCACTGAACGTCAGGGAGTTCCAGGGATTCTAGTCCACACAGGGTGATCCCAAGGCCCTGTGAAGGCATTGCACTCCTTTAAAACAGTGGAGGACGGGCTGGAGAGATGGCTTAGCAGTTAAAGCACTTGCCTGTGAAGGCTAAGGACTCATATTTGACTCTCCAGGTCCAACATCAGTCAGACAGACAAGGTGCATGTGTCTAGAGTTTTATTGTAGTGGCTGGAGGCCCTGGCGCACCAATTCATTCTCTCTCTCTCTCTGATTTAAAAACTCTCTCTCTCTGATTTAAAAAACCAAAACACTGAGCCGGGCGTGGTGGTGCACGCCTTTAATCCCAGCACTCGGGAGGCAGAGGTAGGAGGATCACCGTGAGTTCAAGGCCACCCTGAGACTACAGAGTGAATTCCAGGCCAGCCTGGACCAGAGTGAGACCCTACCTTGAAAAAAAAAAAAAAAAAAAAAAAAAAAAAAAAAAACCCAAAACACTGGAGGATAGCAAGGGACACTGGACAGGGCTAAAGAAAGCTGTCATCTACTTGAATTCTGGGTTATGTTGTGTCAAATGGTAAATCTAAATTGATTGTTAATTCCTAATTTCTTCTTTACAATTTTCACTAACATTCTCTTCTCCCCCTCTCCCTCTTCCTCCCTTTTTCCAAAGTAGGGTCTCACTCTAGCCCAGGCTGACCTGGAATTCACTCTGTAGTCTCAGGGTGGCCTCGAACTCATGGCAATCCTCCTACCTCTGCCTCCCAAGTGCTGGGATTAAAGGAGTGCAACACCACACCTGGCTTTTTATTATTATTTTTTTCGAGGTAGGGTTTTTCTAGTCCAGGCTAACCTGGAATTCACTATGTACTGTCAGGGTGGCCTAGAACTCATGGTGATACTCCTACATTTGCCTTCCATGTACTGGGATTAAAGGCGTGTGCCATTATGCCTGGCTAACATTATTCTTAACTCACCTAATGGATTAAAATATATACCACTAGCACCAAAGAAAACTTCAACAGACCACAGAGAAAACTATACATAAGTCTCCCAAGTGGTGGGATTAAAGATGTGCATCACTACTCTTGATGTGTAAATTTATTTTATTTTATTTAAAAAAAATATTTTATTTTTCTTTATTTGATAAGGGGGAGACAGAGAGAGAAAGAGAGACCGGGTGCACCAGGGCCTCCAACCATTGCAAACTCATGTGCCCCCTTGTGCATCTGGCTAACGTGGGTCCTGGGGAATTGAACCTGGGTCCTTTGGCTTTGCAGGCAAATGCCTTAACCACTAAACCATCCCTCCAGTCCATGATTTTTTTTTTTTTGAGGTTTGGTCTTGATCTGGCCCAGGCTGACCTGGAATTCACTATGTAGTTTCAGGCTGGCTTTGAAGTCATAGGGATCCTCTTATCTCTGCTTCCCAAGTGATAGAATTAAAGATGTGCATTACCATGGCTGTTACTTAGACTGTAACTTAAGAAAAAATTATTTATTTGAGACAGACAGAATATGGCTGCAACAGGGCCTCCTGCCACTGTGAACAAACTAGATTCATGTGCCACTTTGTGTGTTGGCTTTATGTGGGTACTTAGGAAACAAACATGGGCTGTCAGGCTTTGCAAGTAAGCACCTTAACTGCTGAGGCATATGCAATTTTTTTTTCGAAGTAGGGTTTCACTCTAGCTCAGGCTGACCTGGAATTAACTATGTAGTCTCAGGGTGGCCTTGAACTCACTGTAATCCTCCTACCTCTGCCTCCCAAGTGCTGGGATTAAAGGTGTGCACCACCATACCTGGCCAAAAAATATTTTTATTTATTTCAGTAAGAGGCAGAGAGAAAGAGAGTGAGTATAGGCACTCCAGGCCCTTCTGCCTCTGCAGATGAACTGTAGATGCATGTGCCACTTTGTCCATCTGGCTTTATGTGGGCACTGGGGAATCACCAGGACTTTAAAAGCAAGCACCTTAAAACACTGAGCCACCTTTCCAGTCCAAGACCTGTCATTTCTTTTCTTCTCCTTTTATTTATTTATTTATTTTTTTGGAAAGAGACAGAGAGAAAGGGAGAGGAAGACAGAGAGGAAGACATAGCTGCTGCGTAACGAAATCAGAAGGGTTCAAGTGTCAAGTGCAACAGCTTGCGTCACTTTGCATCAGCTAAACTTGGGACCTGGAGATTGGAACCAACAATCTAGAAGGGTTCACCGCTGAGCCATGTCTCCAGCCCCTCCTTCTTTTTCAAAAAATTTATTTGTCGGGCTGGAGAGATGGCTCAGCGGTTAAGGCGCCTGCCTGCTAAGCCTAAGAACCCGGTTCCAATCTCCAGGTCCCACGTTTAGCCAGATGCAAAGTGACACAAGGACACAATGCCGCACTTGACCACAAGGGGGCGCACACATCTGGATTTCGTTCACAGAAGCTGAGAGGCTGCTGGCCCGCCCATCTCTATCTGTCTCCCTCTCCCTCTCTGTTTGTCTCTCTCTCTGTCTCTCTCCAAAAATAAATAAAATAATTTAAAAAAATTTTTAAAAATTATTTGCTTATTTGAGAGCAAAAGACAGAGAGAGAAAGAGGCAGATAGAGAATGGGTCTCCAGCCACTGCAAACAAACTCCAGATGCATGTGCTACCTTGTGTATCTGGCTTACATGGGTCCTGGGGAATTGAGCCTTGAACAGGTGTCCTTAGGCTTCACAGACAAGTGCTTAACTGCTAACCATCTCTCCAGGCCCCCCCCTTTTAAATTTATTTAAGAGAGGGAAAAAGAAGCAGATAAAGAGAGAGAGATAAAGAGAATGGGCACACCAGGGCCTTCAGCTACTGTAGACGAACTCCAGATGTATGTGCCACCCTGTGCATCTGGCTTATGTGGATCCTGGGGAATCAAACCTAGGTCCTTTGGCTTTGCAGGGAAGTACCTTAACCACTAAGCTATATCTCCAGCCCTCCAGCCCTTTCTTCCTTCCTTTTTTTCTCTTCTCTTTTCTTTTCTTCTCTTTTCTTTTCTTTTCTCTTCTCTTCTCTTCTCTTCTTTCTTTCTTTCTTTCTTTCTTTCTTTCTTTCTTTCTTTCTTTTCTTTTTTTTTTTTTTTTAGGCAGGATCTCACTCTAACCCAAGCAAACCTATGTAGCTCAGGCTGGCCTTGGACTCACCATGATCTTCCATGATGGAGATTGGTGTTCTAAAGTGGAATGGGGGGAGGGGAGGGGAGGAAATATCATTTGTTTTTTGTATGTAAGTATAGAAGGTGTCAATAAAAAATTAATAATTAAAAAATTATTTTTATTTATTTCTTAGAGAATAAGAGAGAAAGTGAAAGAGAATGGGTGCGCCAGGGCCTCTAGACTCTGTAAACAAACTCCAGATGCATGCATCACCATGTGCACCTGGCTTACATGGGACCTGGAGAATCAAACCTGGGTCCTTTAAAAACAAAAACAAGGGTCTGGAGAGATGGCTTAGTGGTTAAGGTGCTTGCCTGAGAAGGTTAACAACCAGAGTTCGATTCCCCAATATCCACATAAAGCCAAATACACAAAATGGTGCATGCATTTGGAGTTCATTTTCAATGGCTGGAGGCCCTGGCACACCTACTATCTCTTTTCTCTGTATTGCTCTGCTTGCAAATAAATAAAAATATGTTTAAAAATAAAAACAACACTGGTGATTTATTTTCTGTAAGTATAGAAGTTGTCAATAATAATAATAATAATAATAATAATAATAATAATAAAAATACTGGAAGGCTAGGAGTAGGCCTCAAATCCAATCAGAGGGCAAGCAATTGGTTTCTCCAGAATAGTCATGTCACTGTTGCACCTGTTGGCACATTTGGCCTGGTTGGCCAGATATAAAACTTGCAAGGTCCACTGCTGGTTAATACTGTTGATGAGTTCTTCCCCAACAGGCTACATAGCTTTTTCTAGCATCCTGACAGCTACTCAACAGAGAAGAGGCTTCCAGTTCAGCTTCAGCTTTATTTCCAGTGACCTGCAGCCCAAATACGTGGAGTCTTCGGCAATAGAGTCTTACCATCTATTCCTGGTGTGCAACCAAGAGCCTTGGTAATAGTCTGTACTGTTTTGGGGGCATCAGGGCCTCTCTACCAACAACTCACTGGAAGGTATCCCACCCCTGGCATGAAGTTTTCTTCTAACAATATATGGCTTCTGGGCACATTATCCACCCCACAGGATACTTCTGCCCAAACTCTTTAACATATATATGTTACTTAGCCAATGGAGTACATTGCCATATGGTTCATTCATAACATCTTTAATTTTGATTAACTTTCCTCTCACATCCTCCACTCCTCCATCTCTTCCTCACGAGGGAGAAATCCCCAACTTCTGGGAATTATGTAGTTAAGAAACTTAGAAACTAAGCCAGGCATGGTGTCACACTCCTTTAATCCCAGGAGGCAGAGGGAGGAGGATCAATGTGAATTCAAGGCCAGCCTGAGACTACATAGTAAATTCCAGGTTAGCCTTGGGTAGAATGAGACCATACCTCAAAAAACAAAAAATAAAATAAAAGAAGAAAGAAGCTTAGAAACTATATGGCTTGTCTGGAGACTAAGAAACTACATGGGTGATGGGGAACAGGTTTGGGCTCTGGGAATTCATCCAAAAACATTGTAGTTGGCCAAAGCAGTTAATCACTGCTTTTTTTGATCAGCCTACCCTACTTCCTGTTCCCTCCTCAACGCAAAAGATCTCCTGGTTACTACTAAGCTTTCAATAGGCAATCAATCAATTTAGGACACCTTCAATTATAGGTAGATATAGCCCCAACATATTTAAATCCCCTGAGTCCAGCCCTCACTTGGGTTTCCCACTTTTGGAAGCATCTATCCATGATAACAGATGCTTTCTTGCTTGGCTAATGTTTCTGCCTGTACTGTATTTCTGAATTCTGTTTTGTATTGTTTATTTACTATTTTATTTTTTTTAATTTTTATGATCTTCCAGGCGTGGTGGCTTATGCCTTTAATCTCAGCACTTGGGAGGCAGAGGTAGGAGGATCACCATGAGTTCAAGGCCACCATTAGACTACATAATGAGTTCCAGGTCAGCCTGGGCTAGAGTGAAACCCTACCTCGAAAAACAAAAAACAACCAACAATAACAACAACAAAAAAAAAAACCTATGATCTTGGAATTTATTTATTTATTTTATTTACTTATTTTGAGAGAGAAAGAGATAGAGATAGAGAGGGAGGCAGATACAGAGAGGGAGAGAGATTGGGTGCACCAAGGCCTCTAGCCACTGCAAACTCCAGATGCAGGTGCTACCTTGTGCATCTGGCTTACATGGGTACTAGGGAATTGAACATTGGTTCTTAGGCTTCCCAGGCAAGCACCTTAACTGCTAAGCCATCTCTCCAGCCCTTGTTTATTTACTTAGAGGTAGGGTCTTGCTCTAGCTCCGGCTTACCTGGAATTCACTATGTTGTCTCAGGGTGGCCTCGAACTCATGGTGGTCTTCCTACCTCTGCCTCCAAAGTGTTGAGATTAAAGGCATGCACCACCATGCCTGGCCTTTTTTTAAAAATTTTTTTTCTAGGCAGGGTCTCTCTGTAGCACAAGATGACATGGAATTCACTATATAGTCTCAAGGTGGCCTCAAACTCACTGCAGTCTTCCTACCACTTCCTGCCAAGTACTGTGATTAAAGGCTTGCACCACGATGCCTGGCTTGAATGCGGTTTAATAAAGCCTATTATACATTCCTCTGCTGGACTTGTGGATATCTTGTGACCCAGAACAGCAAGGCTTGCTCTGGCACAGCTGCTGCTACCCCTCGTGCTTCACACCCACCCTACAATAAATCATTTTAAAAACTTTTTAAATTTTTTAAATTTTATTTATTTAATTAATTAATTTGTTTTTGTTTGTTTTTCGACGTAGCATCTCACTGCAGCCCAGGCTGACCTAGAATTCACTAGGTAGTCTCAGGGTGGCCTTGAACTCATGGCAATCCACCTACCCCTGCCCTCCCAAGTGCTGGAATTAAAGGCGTGTGCCACCAAGCCCAGCTAATTTTTTGTTTGTTTGTTTAATTAAAAAATTTTTTTTTTATTTTTGGAGAGAGAGACAGACAGAGAGGGAGAGGGAGACAGATAGAGAATGGGCACGCCAGCAGTCTCTCAGCTGCTGTGAACGAAACCCAGATGCGTACGTCCCTTGTGGACAAGTAGGGCATTGTGCCCTTCCATCACTTTGCATCTGGCTAAACGTGGGACCTGGAGATTGGAACCAGGTTCTTAGGCTTAGCCATCTCTCCAGCCCAGCCCTGTTTGTTTGTTTTTTGAGGTAAGGTCTCACTCTAGCTCAGGCTGACCTGGAATTCACTATGTAGTCTCAGGATGACCTCAAACTCACAGCGATCCTCCTACCTCTGCCTCCCGAGTGCTGGGATTAAATGCGTGCACCACCATGCCTGGCAATTTTTTTTTATGGACAACTTCCATAATTGTAGCCAACCCATGGTAATTCCCAACCTCTTCCCACTTTCCCAGTTGAAACTACACTGTCCATCATATCCCCTCCCTCTCTCAAACAGTCTCTCTTTGTTTTGATGTCATGATTTTTTTCCTCCTATTATGAAGCTCTTGTGTTGGTAGTGTCAGGCACTGAGAGGTCATGGATATCCAGGACATTAAAAAAAAATAATTTTAGTGGGCATCATTTAATATTTTATTTATTTATTTATTTATTTATTTATTTATTTATTTATTTAAGAGAGAGAGGAAGAGGGAGAGAGAAAGAGAGAATGGGTGCACCAGGCCCCTCAGCCACTGCAAAGGAATTCCAGACGCATGTGCCCCCTTGTGCATCTGGCTTACATGGGTCCTGGGGAATTGAACCGGGGTCCTTAGGCTTCGCAGGCAAACACCTTACTAGTTAAGCCAGTTCCCCAGCCTCTTTTTTTTTTTTTAATTTAGTTTTTACTTTTATTTTTATTTCTTTGTTTTTTTGAGGTAGGGTCTCACTCTGACCTGGAACTCATTCTGTAGTCTCAGGGTGGCTTTGAACTCATGGCGATCCTCTTACCTCTGCCTCCTGAGTGTTAGGATTAAAGGCATGAGCCACCATGCCCTGCTGCTTATATTTAATTTTGGTTTTTCAAGGTAGGGTCTCACTCTAGCTCAGGCTGACCTAGAATTCACTCTACAGTCTCAGGGTGGCCTTGAACTCATGGTGATCCTCCTAAGTCTGCCTCCCAAATGCTGGGATTAAAGGCATGCACCACCACTCCTGGCTTTTTATTTTATTTGTTTTTATTTTTTTTTTTGTTTTTGTTTTGAGGTAGGGTCTCACTCTAGCTCAGGCTTACCTGGAATTCACTATGTAGTCTCAGGGTGGCCTCGAACTCATGGCGATCCTCCTACCTCTGCCTCCCGAGTGCTCAGATTAAAGGCATGCACCACCACGCCTGGCTTAGCTTTTTTATTTTTTAAGAGTTTATTTATTTATTAATTTATTTTTGGTTTTTCTAGGTAGGGTCTCACTCTAGCTCAGACTGAGCTGGAATTCACTCTGTAGTCTCAGGGTGGCCTTGAACTCATGGTGATTCTCCTACCTCTGCCTCCTGAGTGCTGGGATTAAAGGCGTGCGCCACCACACCAGGCTTATTTATTTATTTCTTAGAGAGAGCGAAAGGAAGAGGCAGAGAGAAAGAAAGACAGGGTGCACCAAGGCCTCCAGCCACTGTAAAAGAACTCTAGATGCATGTCCCCCTTGTGAATTTGGCTTATGTGGGTCCTGGGAAATTGAACCAGGGTTCTTATGCTTTGCAGGCAAATGCCTTAACCGCTAAGCTACTTCCCCAGCCCTCCAGGACATTTTGTGTCTGGAGGAGCACATTGTAATGAGTCCTACCCTTCCTTTGGCTCTTACCTTTTTTCCGCCACCTCTTCCCTGATGGACCTGAGCCTTGGAAGGTGTGTTAGAGATATTTCAGTGCTGAGCACTCCTCTGTCACATCTTCTCAGCACCA
The DNA here is from genome assembly GCA_036365145.1 of Orientallactaga sibirica. NCBI lineage: Eukaryota > Metazoa > Chordata > Mammalia > Rodentia > Dipodidae > Orientallactaga > Orientallactaga sibirica. The sequence continues at coordinate 4,203,826 of JAEOAD010000888.1, forward strand.
TGGTGCCTTCTGAGTCATTTCAAGGTCACTACCATCTGAAAAGAGAAGCTTCTCTAACCAAAAGTGAGAGTAACATTAGTATATGGGTATGAACATTAAGAGAAGTGCTTACTGGACAGTTTGGTAAGCATAGTATATACATTTAGTCAGACACCAGCAGATGTTACACCCCTAGGGCTCATGACTACCCCTGTCATAGGTTTTCAGTATCAGGCATGTATTCTCTCCCATGGAGTGGGCCTCCAGTCCAATTAGAGAGCAGTTGGTTTCTCCCATAACAGACATGCCACTATTGCACCTGTTGGTTCATTTGGCCTGGCTGGCCAAATTTAAGTCTTGCAGTGTCCACTATTGAGTATCTCTACTGGTGATTTCTCTCTCTCTCATTGAATTGAATGCAGCATAGTTTTTTTTTTTCCAGCTTTCAGCTGTCCTGCATGGAGGAGGTTTTCAGCTCAGCTCCAGCAGGATTTCTCAGTGACCTTGAGGTCCAAGTATGTGGAATCTTCAGCAATGGCGTCTTAACATCTATTCCTGGTGGGAAACAAAGAGCCTTGGCAATAGCCTGTAATGTTTTGGGAGTATCATTGACCCCCCTGGCCAACAATTCACTGGAAGGTATATCCTGGCATCCCTGGCACTGAAAATTTTCTAGTAACAATCTATGGATTCTGAGTGTTCCATTGTCCAAAAAAGTAGGTTTCCATATGACTTATTTATATCCTCTTAGATTTTTTTTGTTGTTTATTTTTTTTTATTTATTTGAGAGTGACAGACAGACAGAGAAAGAGGCAGAGAGAGAGAGAGAGAGAGAATGGGTGCACCAGGGCCTCCAGCCACTGCAAATGAACTCTAGATGCATGCACCACCTTGTGCATCTGGCTTCATGTGGGTCCTGGGGAATTGAACCTCGAACCAGAGTCCTTAGGCTTCACAGGCAAGTGCTTAACCACTAAGCCATCTCTCCAGGCCCAGATTAAAAAAAAAATTATCTATTTGCGATCAGAGAGAGATAGAGACAGAAGAGAGACCAACAGAGATAATGCACAGGGCTTTTAGCAGCTGCAAATGCACGCCAGATGCATGCACCACTTTGAACATCTGGCTTTATGTGGGTCTTGAGGAACTGAACTTGGGTTCTTGGGCTTTGCAGGCAAGCGCCTTGACTTTACCACTAAGCCATCCTCCAGCCCACAAGCACTGCTTTTGAATATGTGGCTGGAGGCCATGGGAGCACTGTCCCTTCTCTACTGTGCTTCAGTGACCAACACTGTCACTGAGTGTTTAAAATAAAGCTCAGGCTGGGCGTGGTGGCAGAGGCCTTTAATCCTAGCAGTCACAATGCAGAGGTAGGAGGATCACCGTGAGTTTTAAGTGCCAGGTCAGACTGGGCTAGAGTGAGACTGTACCTCAAAAAAAAACCAAAACAAACAAATTAATTAATTAATTAAAGCTCAATGTTCTGATCTGTGATTTAAAGTTTTCACTAAGGTATATGGTTTTCATCTGGGTTTTGAAAATCAACAGTGATCTGGAGTATGTCTCAGTGGTAGGGCCTAGCATGTACAAGGTACTGGGTTCAATCCCTAGCATCAGCAAAAAATAAATAAAATAAATTAAAGCCAGGTGTGGTCATGTACACCTGTAATCCACCACTTGAAAGGCTGCGACAAGAGGCTTACCATGAGTTTGAGCACAGCCTGGGCTAGATAGTGAGTTCCGGGCCTACATAACAAGACCCTGTCTCAGTAACAGAAAAATATATAAATAAATTTTTAAAATAATTAAAATCAACAGTGGAAAAGCTTATTCTGGGGGTGAAAGAGAGGGTGACCAACACTCTGAGTGTCAGGAATCTCAAGACCGTGGCTCAGATTTACAAGGAATCACCACTTTCTCCTGTCACTTGACTTAATCCCTCCCGGTCTCCACGGGGCTGGAGAGGAAAGGCACCTGCATATGTTAAGGGCTTGGAATGAATGGTATACTTCTAGGGGTCCAGGTGTATACTCCTGTAGTCCCAGCTGCTTGGGAGGCTCAGAAGGGAAAAATCAATTGAACCTGGAATTTAACCAAGTCTGAACGAGATAGTAAGAACATACTCAAAATAAAATAACATCATGGACTCCAAACATTTGAAAGGTGTCCTCATCCTTGGTTTCCTTACCAAATCAGTCACTCTACTCAGTTGGAACTGCTGGTTGACTTTCTGCTCTGGGGATGAGTGCAGGGGCCACACCCGCTCTGCTCACCTGGGATTGAATCCTCAAAGCCTCACTCGCAGCCAGGCATGTGGGAGTGCTCCCACAGCTGGAAGTTCCCATGTGATCAGAGCTACCCACTCAGATTTTTTTTTTGAGAGAGAGAGAGAGAGAGAGAGAGAATGGGTGTGCCAGCGGCCTCTCAGCTGCTGTGAACAAACTCCAGATGTGGTTGCCCCCTTGTGGGCAAGTGCAGCATTGCACCCTTGCATCACTTTTGTGTCTGGCTAAACATGAGACCTGGAAATTAGAACATGAGTTCTTAGGCTTCACAAGCAGGCACCTTAACCGCTATGCCATCTCTCCAGCCCTCCTCTTAGATTTTGATAGCCCTCCCTCTACCTTTCCTTTACTCAATCTCTTCTCCTGACCTCACTTAGGCCTTTTCAGCCCCATTAATCTGTGCTTCTACTTACATATATACAATACTATCCTATTAAGCCCCTCCTCCCTCCCTTTCTATTACCTTTATATCCCTTTTCTAGCTTACTGGCCTCTGCTATTGAGTTTTATTCCTACTCACATAGAAGTCCAATCATTTGTACTTAGGATCCACATAGAGAGAGATCACGTGATGTCTGGTTTCTGGGACTGGGTGACTTCACTAAGTGTAATCATTTCCAGAACTATCCATTCTCCTTCAAATTTCATAACTTCATCTTTCTTTACCGCTGAATAAAACTCCATTGTGTAAATGTGCCACATCTTCATTATCCACCTATCAGTTGAGGGACATCTAGGCTGGTCCATTTCCTAGCTATTATGAATAGAGCAGCAATAAACATGGTTAAACAAGTATCTCTAAGGTAGTTCTATGAGTCCTTAGGATATATGCTTAGGAGTGGCATAGCTGGGTCATATGGTAGATCTATTTTTACCTATCTCAGGCACCTTCACACTGATTTCCACAATGGCTGAACCAGATTGCATTCCCACCAACAATGTAGAAGTGTTCCTCTTTTTCCACATACTCACCACAATTTATGGTCATTTGTTTTCATGATGGTAGCCAATCTGACAGGAGTGAAATGAAATCTCAATGTAGTTTTAATCTGCATTTCCTTGATGGCTAGGGATGTTAAACATTTTTTAGATGTTTATATGCCATCTATATTTCTTCTTTTGATTTTTTTTTTTTTGAGGAAGGGTCTCACTCTGACCCAGGCTAACCTGGAATTCACTATGTAGACTCAGAGTAGCCTTGAACTCATGATGATCCTCCTACCTCTGCCTCCCAAGTGCTGGGATTAAAGGTGTGCATCACCACACCCAGCTCTTCTTTTGAGAACTCTCTATTTATTACCATAGCCCATTTTTCTTTTTTAAAAATATTTTTATTTATTTATTTGACAGAGAAATGGGGGAGAGAGGGAGAGAGAATGGGCACATCAGAGCCTCCAGCCACTGCAAACAAACTCCAGACACATGTGCCCCTTGTGCATCTGGCTAATGTGGGTCCTGGGGAATTGAACCTGGGTCCTTTGTCTTTGCAGGCAAACACCTTAACTGCTAAGCCATTCCTCCAGCCCCCATTTTTCTTTTTGATGTAGGGTCTCACTCTAGCCGAGGCTGAGCTGGAATTCATGATGTAGTCTCAGAGTGGCCTCAAACTCATGGTGATCATCCTACCCATGCCTCCCCTGTGCTGGGATTAAAGGCATGTGCCACCATGCCCAGCATAATCCATTTTTTAATTGGGTTGGTTGATTTCTTATCACTTCGTTTTTTGAGTTCTTTGTATATCCTGGATATTAATCCTCTGTCAAATGTACAGCTGGCAAGATTTTCTCCCATTCTGTAGGTTGCCTCTTTGCTCTATTCACAGTGTCCTTTGTTGTACAAAAGCTTTGTAATTTCATGAAGTCTCAGCAGTTGATCTGTGGTTTTATTTCCTGAGCAATTGGGGTTATATTCAGAAAGTCTTTGCCAAGACAAATATATTGAAGAGGTTTCTACTTTTTCCTGTAGCAGTTTCAGAAGTTCTGGTCTGATATTAAGGTCTTTGATCCATTTGGACTTGATTCTTATGCATGGAGAGAAGTAAGGATCTATTTTCATCCTTCTACAGATGCATATCCAGTTTTCCCAGCACCATTTGCTGAAGAGGCTGTCTTTCCTCCAATGAGTATTTTTGAAATTTTTGTCAAAAATCAGGTGGCTGTAGATAACTGGACTTATATCTGGGTCCTCTCTTCTATTTCATTGATCTACATGTCTGTTTTGGTTTTTTTGCCAGTACCATGCTGTTTTTGTTACTATGGCTCAGTAATATAGGTTAAAGACAGGTATGGTGATACCACCAGTCTTATTTTTGCTGCTCAAAATCGTTTTAGATATTTGAGGTTTTTTTGTGCTTCCAAATTAATTTTTGGAAGCTGGCATGGTGGCACACGCCTTTAATACCAGCACTCAGGAGTCAGAGGTAGGAGGATCGCCATGAGTTCAAGGCCACCCTGAGACTACATAGTGAATTCCAGGTCAGCCTGAGCTAGAGCGAGACCCTACCTCCAAAAACTAACTATATATATATAATTTTTGGATTTTTTTGTTTGGTTTTTCAAGGTAGGGTCTCACTCTGGCCCAGGCTGGCCTGGAATTAACTATGTAGTCTCAGGGTGGCCTTGAACTCATGGCGATTCTCCTATCTCTGCCTCCCAAGTGCTGGGATTAAAGGCGTGTGCCACCACGCCTGGCACTAATTTTTGGATTTTTTTCTATTCCTGTGAACAATGCCATTGGAATTTTGATGGAGATTGCATTAAATGTGTAGATTGCTTTTGGTAAGATTGCCATTTTCACAATATTGATTCTTCCAATCCAAGAACAAGGGATGTCTTTCCATTTCCTAGTGTCTTCTGCAAGTGTCTTCTCACTTAAGTGTTTTAAAGTTCTCATTGTATAGATCCTTCACTTCCGTGGTTAGGTTTATTCCAAGGAACTTTATAAATTTTTAAATGCAATTGTGAATGGGAGTGATTCTCTGATTTCATCCTCTGTGTATTTGTTGTTAGCATATAGGAAGGCTACTGATTTCTGAGTGTTTATTTTGTATGCTGCTACATGACTATAGGTGTTTATCAGCTCTAACAGTTTGCTGGTAGAGTCTTTAGGGTCCTAATCATATCACATCATCTACAAATAATGATAACTTGATCACTTCATTTCCAATTTGTATCCCTTTTATGTATGTCTCTTGCCTTATTGCTATGGCTAAGACTTCCAGTACTATATTAAATAAAAGTGGGGAGAGTGGACAACCTTGTCTTATTCCTGATTTTAGTGGAAAAGCTTCAATATTTTCTCCATTTAGTATTATGTTGGCTGTGGGTTTGTCATAAATAGCCTTTATTATGTTGAGATATGTTCCTTCTATTCCTAGTCTCTGTAGGACTTTTATCATGAAGGGATGTTGGATTTTGTCAAATGCTTTTTCTGCATCTAATGAGATGATCATGTGATTTTTGTCCTCCAGCCAATTTATATAATGTATTACATTTAGCGATTTGCATATGTTGAACCATCCCTGCATCTCTGAGATAAAGCCTACTTGGTTGGGGTGAATGATCTTTCTGATATATTCTTGTATTCTGTTTGCTGATATTTTGTTGAGAATTTTTGCATCTGTGTTCATTGGAGAGATTGATCTGTAATTTTCTTTTTTTGTTCTATCTTTGTCTCGTTTTGGTATCAGGGTGATGCTGGCTTCGTAGAAGGAATTTAGTAGGATTCCTTCCTTTTTTATTTTATGGAAAAGTTTGAGAAGCATTGGTGTTAGTTCTTCCATGAAAGCCTGGTAAAATTCACCAGTGAAGCAGTCTGGGCCTGGACTTTTTAAAATTTATTATTTATTTATTTATTTATTTATTTATTTATTTATTTATTTATTTTTTGGAGAGAGACACAGACAGAGAGAGGTGAGTCAGAGAGAGAGAGAGAGAGAACAAGACAGAGATGGGTGTGTCAGCAGTGTCTCAGCTGCTGAGAACAAATGGCCAGATGGGACCTGAGATTGGAACCCCTTGTGGTCAAGTGCAGTATTGCTCCCTTGCATCACTGCATCTGGCTAAATTTGGGACCTTTTTTTTGAGGTAGGGTTTCACTCTGGTCCAGATTGAACTGACATTCTTAGGCTTAGGAGGCAACTCTCAGCGATCCTCCTACCTCCCGAGTGCTGGGATTAAGCCATCTCTCCAGCCCCTGGACTTTTTTTAATTGGGAGATTTTTTATAACTGCTTGGATCTCCATACTTGGTTTTTTTTTTTTTTTTTTTTTTTTGTTTTTGTTTTTGTTTTTGTTTTTGTTTTTCAAAGTAGGGTCTCAGTCTGGCCCAGGCTGACCTGGAATTAACTATGTAGTCTTAGAGTGGCCTTGAACTCACAATGATCCTCTGCTTCCCGAGTGCTGGGATTAAAGTTGTGTGCCACTGCGCCCGGCTCTCCATACTTGTTATAGGTCTATTTAAGTGGTTAATCTCAACTTGCTTTAATTTTGGTAGGTCATATAAATCAAAGAAATCATCCATTTCTTTCAGATTTTCAAACTTAATGGAGTATATGTTCTTATAGTATGTCCCTATGATTTTTCTAATTTCTCTGGTATCTGTTGTAATGGTGACTTTTTCATCTCTAACTTTTTTTAAATTTGTTTATTTGTATTTATTTATTTGAGAGCAACAGACAGAGAAAGAGAGAGAGAGAGAGAGAGAGAGAGAGAGAGAGAGAGATGGGCGCGGCAGGGCCTCCAGCCACTGCAAACGAACTCCATATGCATGCACCACCTTGTGCATCTGGCTTACATGGGTACTGGGGAATCAAGCCTCGAACCAGAGTCCTTCGGCTTCACAGGCAAGCACTTAACCGCTGAGCCATCTCTCCAGCCCTCATCTCTAATTTTAATAATTTTCATCTCTTCTCTCTTTCTTTTGGTCAAATTTGCTTATGGTTTATCAATCTTGTTTATCCTTTCAAAGATCTTTTCACTGATTCTTTGGATTGTTTGTTTTGGTTTCTATTTCATTAATTTCTGCCCTAATTTTTATTATTTCTTCCTGTCTACTGATTTTCTAGTCTTTGCCTCGAACTCACGGCGATCCTCCTACCTCTGCCTCCCGAGTGCTGGGATTAAAGGCGTGCGCCACCACGCCCAGCTTTCTGCCCTACTTTTTATTATTTCTTCCTGTCTACTGATTTTCTGTTTGCTTTTTTCTTTCTTTTTTTTTTTTTTTTTTTGGTTTTCAAGGTAGGGTCTCACTCTGGTCCAGGCTGACCTGGAATTAGCTATGTAGTCTCAGGGTGGCCTCGAACTCACAGCAATCCTCCTACCTCTGCCTCCTGAGTGCTGGGATTAAAGGCGTGCACCACCACACCTGGCTTGCTTTGTTCTTCTTTTTCCAAGGCCTTAAGGTGAAGCATAAAGTTGTTTACTTGTAACCTTTCTAATTTCTTAATATAGGCACTTAAAGCTATCAATTGCCTTCTTAGGACTGCCTTTATTGTGTCCCAAAGGTTTTGGTATGTTGTGTTCTCATTATCGTTTGACTCTATGAATTTTTTGATTTCCTTCTTGATTTCTTCATTGACCCATTCATCATTTAGTAGTGTATTGCTTAGTTTTCATGATTTTGTGTATGCTCTATAGCTTTTCTTGCTATTGATTTGTAGTTTGATCCCATTGTGATCTGATAGAGTGTAAGGAATTATTTCAGTTTTTCTATATTTGTAAAGATTTGCTTTGTGTCCTAATATATGGTCTATTTTAGAGAATGTTCCATGTGCTGCTGAAAATAATGTGTATTCTACAGTATTTGGATGAAATGTCCTGTAAGATATCTGTTAGGTCCATTTGTTCTATGACCTCATTCAATCCAGATGCATCTCTATCTATTTTAATTTATTTTAAAAATTGTATTTATTTTTTTGCAAGTAAAAAAATGTTTAATCACACAGCACTTTATACAGATATTGTAAGGTAGGCATTCACATCTCCATATGAACAATGAAAATATTTTATTTTATTTTATTTTATTTTTTATTTATTATTATTATTTTTTTTTTGGTTTTTCGAGGTAGGGTCTCACTCTGGTCCAGGCTGACCTGGAATTCACTATGTAGTCTCAGGGTGGCCTTGAACTCTCAGTGATCCTCCTACCTCTGCCTCCCGAGTGCTGGGATTAAAGGCATGCGCCACCACACCTGGCTTATTTTATTTTTTATTTATTTGGCAGAGAAAGAGGGAGAGAGATAGAATGGGTGTGCCAGGGCCTCCAGCCACTGCAAATGAGCTCCAGATGCATATGCCCCTTGTGCACCTGCCTAAGATGGGTCCTGGAGTATCGAACCTGGGTCTTTTGGCTTTGCTAGAAAACACATTAACCACTAAGCCATCCCTCCAGCCCTCTGCTTATTTTTTGTCAAAATGACCTGTCAATTGATGAGAGGGGGGTGTGGAAGTCACCCACTACAACTGTGTTTGGTGTTATCTGTGACCTTAGTTCTAATAGCATTTGTTTGATGAAATTGGGAGCTCCCATGTTAGGTGCATATATGTTTAGGATTGTAATGTCCTCCTGTTGGAGTGTTCCTTTAATCAACATGAATTGACCTTCCTTAATTTTGCTAAGTATTGTTGGTCTAAAGTCTACCCTGTCATATATTAGGATAGCGACCCCTTCTTATTTTCTAGGCCAGTTTGCTTGAAACATTGTTTTCCAACCTTTCACCCTAAGATTGTGTCCATCCTTTGTACAAAGGTGAGTTTCTTGGCGGCAACAAATTGAAGGATTCTGCTTTTTTACCAAGTCTGCAAACCTATGTCTTTTGGTTAAGGCATTGAGGCCGTTGATATTAAGAGTTATTGGGCTGGAGAGATGGCTTAGTGGTTAAGTGCTTGCCTGTGAAGCCTAAGGATCCCAGTTCGAGGCTCAGTTCTCCAGGTCCCACATAAGCCAGATGCACGAGGTGGCACATGCTCTGGTGTTTGTTTGCAGTGGCTGGAGATCCTGGCACGCCCATTTTCTCTCTATACATCTGCCTCTTTCTCTGTCACTCTCAAGTAAATAAATGTATAAACAAAAAAATTAAAAAAAAAAGGAGTTATTAAGCTGGGCGTGGTGGTGCACATCTTTAATCCCAGCACTCAGAAGGCAGAGGTAGGAGGATCACTGTGAGTTGGAGGCCGCCCTGATACTACATAGTGAATTCCAGGTCAGCCTATCAACCTGGGCTACAGTGAGACTCTATCTCAAAAAAACAAAAAGAACCAAAGGAAGGGTATGACTCCTTACAATGCAACTGCCCAGACAGAAATTGGCCTCGATATCCATGACCTTGCAGTGCCTAACAATACCTTTGCAAGACCCTCATAATAGAAGAAAAAGATGATGACATCAAATTAAAAGAGAGACTAATGGAGAGAGGGAGGGGATATGATGGAGATTGGAGTTCTAAAGGGGAATGGGGGAGGGAAGGGAAATATCATGCATTTTTTATATGTAAGTATTGAAGTTATCAATAAAAAAAAAAAAAAAAAGAAGAGCTTAGCAGTTAAGGTGCCTGCCTGCTAAACCTAAGAACACCCATTAGATTCTCCAGGTCCCACCTTTAGCCAGACGCAGTCGCAAGGGTGCAATGCCGCACTTGCCCACAAGGGGGTGCATGCATCTGGAGTTCATTCACAGTGGCTGAGAGGCCACTGGCGTGTCTATTCTCTATCTGTCTCTCTCTCTCTTTCTCTGACTCTCTCCAAAAAAATGGTTATTATTGAAAGGTGTGTATTTATTTTTGCCATTTTTCTTGTTTTGTAGTTCTTCTGGTTTTACCTTTGCTCTCTTGTATTAACTAGTATTTGAGTATGGTTTGTTTTTTCCAGGTTCTTTATATGTGTGCTTTTCTTTCTCTTCAGCATGGAGGATCCTTTCAAGTATTTTCTGTAGAGCTGGTTTTATCTTCAAATATTCCTTTAGCCTGCTTTTGTTGTGGAATGTCCTTATTTCTCCATCTATTTGAATGGACAGCTTTGCAGGATAAAGTAACCTTGGTTGACAGTTGTTATCTTTCAGAACTTGGAATACACCATTCCAAGCTCTCCTGGCTTTTATTTTTATTTATTTAATTTTTTAATTTTTTAATTTTTTTGGAGAGAGACACAGAGAGAGACAGAGACAGAGAGGGAGAGGAAGACAGATAGAGATGGGCGCACCAGCAGCCTCTCAGCTGCTGTGAACGAACTCCAGATGTGTGCTCCCCCTTGTGGGCAAGTGTGGCATTACGCCCTTGGGTCACTTTGTATCTGGCTAAACGTGGGATCTGGAGATTGGAATTGACATTCTTAGGCTTAGTGGGCAGGAGCCTTGAACCGGGGTCCTTAGGCTTCACAGGCAAGCACTTAAATGCTAAGCCATCTCTCCAGGACCCTATTTATTTATTTTTTAAAATACTTTTAAAAAACTTTTTATTTATTTATTTGCAAGCAGAGAGAGAGATAGAAGAGAGGCAGACAGAGAGAGAATGGGCATGCCAGGGCTTCCAGCCACTGCAAACAAACTCCGGATGCATGTGCCCCTTGTGCATCCGGCTTATGTGGGTCCTGGAGAATTGAATCGGGATCCTTTGGATTTGCAAGCAAATGCTTTAACCACTAAGCCATTTCTTCAGCCCCCCTTCTGGCTTCTAAAGTTTGTGTTGAGTAGTCTGCTGTGATCCTGATGGGCTTGCTTTTGTACATGATTTTTCTCTCTAACTGCTTTCAATATATTTTCTTTTTTTAAATATTTTTTAAATTTTTATTTATTCATTTGAAAGCAGAGAGAGAGAGATAGAAGAGAGGCAGACAGAGAGAGAGAATGGGAGTGTCAGGGCCTCCAGCCACTGCAGATGAACTCCAGATGCATGAAACACCATGTGCATCTGGCTTACATGGGACCTGGAGAATCGAACCAGGTTCCTTAGGCTTCACAGGCATGTGCCTTAACTGCTAAGCCATCTCTCCAGCCCTCAATATATTTTCTTTGGTTTGTGTGTTTGGCAGTTTATTTATAATATGGCGAGGAGAGGTTCTTTCCAGGTTTTGTCTATTTGGTGTTCTAAAGGCTTCCTGTATCTGCATTGACATCTCTTTCCCAATTTGGGGGAAGTTTTCTTCTACGCTTTTGTTGAAAATGCCTACTATGCCTTTGGAGTGAAATTCTTCTCCTTCTACTGTACCCTGAATTCTTTTTTTTTTCTTGAGGTAGGGTCTCACTCTGGCCCAGGCTGATCTGGAATTCACTATGTCATTTCAGGATGGCCTCGAACTAATGACAACTCTCCTACTTCTGCCTCCTGAGTGCTGGGATTAAAGGAAAGTGCCACCACATTCAGCTCCCTGAATTCTTATGTTTGATTTTTTCATAGTTTCTCAAATATCTTAAAATTCCCATTCATACCTTACTATTAGTTTATCTTTCTCTTTGTTGGACTGTATTAGATCTGCCACCTGGTCTTCTAGTTTAGATATTCTGTTCTCTCCTTCATCCATTCTACTGGTGAGGTTTTCTACAGAGTTTTTTATTTCACTGACTGTGTTTCTCATTGCTAATATTTCTGACTGGTTTTTCTTTATTATTTCTATTTCCTTATTAATGTCTTGTATTGACCTCTTTATTTCATTAAATTGGTTTCCTGTGTCATCTTTGATTCCTTTGATTTCTTCTTTGATTTCTTTGAGAATATTTATAATCATTCTTTTGAAATCTTTCTCGGGCATTTCCTCTAAATCAGTCTCACTGGAGGTCATTTCTGATGCATTAATACTTTATGGTGGATTTATGTTGTCTTGATTTTTTGTGTTTCTTGTATTATAATGTAGATATTTTTGCATCTTGGATTAATTTAATGCTTGGATTTTCTAATTATTTGCACTATTATTAAATGTATGAATCAATCTGTTGTTATATATCTTCAGGGTAGGAGCTTAAGGTGCTAGGTGTAGCTCTTAAGACTCTCAAATTAACCACTAAAGTGACCCTAGGTGTGGGTTTCCCCAATGAATGACAGAAGAGGAAACAAAGGCACTATAAATTAGGAAGCAACAAATTACAAGCCCAAGATATAGCTTATTTAGGAATGGCAGGGTCTGGAGAGATGGCTCAGTGGTTAAGCACTTGCCTGTGAAACCTAAGGACCCCAGTTTGAGGCTCGATTTCCCAGTACCCATGTAAGCCAGATGCACAAGGTGGTGCATGTGTCTGGAATTCATTTGCAGTGGAGGCCCTGGTGCGCCCATTCTCTCTCTCTCTCTCTCTTTCCCTATTTCTCTGTTGCTCTCAAATAAACAAATAAAAATAAACAAAAAAAAAAAAAAAAAGAATGGCAAAGCTGGCCACCCATCAGATTTAATATATAATTTACCCTAACATGGAAGGTACAATTAGCACTTCCAATGCAAGCCTATATATCAGGCTTTTTTTTTTTTTTTTTTTTTTTTTTTTTTTTTTTTTTTTGGTTTTTCAAGGTTGGGTCTCCCTCTAGCCCAGGCTGACCTGAAATTCACTCTGTAGTCTCAGGGTGGCCTCGAACTCACAGCGATCCTCCTACCTCTGCCTCCCGAGTGCTGGGATTAAAGGTGTATGCCACCACACCTGGCTTTTATACCAGGCTTTTTTGGCAGGTACTGACCTGGTGTAATCCCAGTTACCTTTTGGGATGGCTTTGTTCTCAGCTATGCTGCATGCCTGCTTGGATCCCTCTTTGCTGTGCTGTGGGCTCAGGTAGGTTGGCTGGGTGTGTGGGTTGCTGCCCTGATTGCCTGTGCTGGGTGCTGTGTAGGTGAGCTCCAGGTCTCTGCTGCTTGCTGGCGCTGGAGCTGGCAGTGGAGGGAGGGGAGGCTGTGGATGGTGGCTGAAGTTCTCCCACTGGTCCTTGCAATCCTGCTCCTCATGAGCCATTACGCTGGTCCCTGCCATCCTCCCTTCACATTTCTTGAGTTTGCGAGGAGGCAGTGTGACTGGAAAATCCCCTAACCTGGCTTTTCCTGTGGTTAAGGCTGAGCCTGGTAACTGTGGCCACATGGACCTGGTGCTGCTGCTGCTGGAGCCGCTTCTGCCTGCTTCTGTGGGCTCTAGATGCTCTGGATCTCTCCTACTTCTCTGCTACAGTTGATAATTTTTTATATACCATTTTTAGTAGAAGAGGGTATTTGGCTGGGCTGTTTGTTTGTTTGTTTGTTTGTTTGGTTGGTTGGTTGGTTTTTCAAGGTAGGGTCTTACTCTAGCCTAGGCTGGCTTGGAATTCACTGTGTAGTCTCAGGTTGGCCTTGAATTCATGGTGATTTTCCTACTTTTGCCTCCCAAGTGCTGGGATTAAAGGCATGTGCCATCACACCCAGCTTTTGCTGTTTTTTTTTCTTTTTCTTTTTCTTTTTCTTTTTCTTTTTCTTTTTCTTTTTCTCCCCTAGACTGCTTTGGTGTGGTTCCTATGCTGCCATCTTAACAGAAATCCTTGGCTCCTTTATTCTGTTCCAGTGATCTACATGTCTGTCTTTGTACCAGTACCATGCTGTTTTTGTTACTATTGCACAGTAATATATCTTAAAATCAGGTATGTTGATATACCAGCCTTATTTTTGTTGCTCAGAATTGTTTTGACTATTAAAGGTTTTAAATAGGTTGGCTGGGTGTGTGGGTTGCTGCCTGATTGCCTGTGCTGGGTGCTGTGTAGGTGAGCTCAGGTCTCTGCTGCTTGCTGGCGCTGGAGCTGGCAGTGGGGAGGGGAGGCTGTGGATGGTGGCTGAAGTTCTCTCTGCTGGTCCTTGCAATCCTGCTCCTCATGAGCCATTACGCTGGTCCCTGCCATCCTCCCTTCACATTTCTTGAGTTTTTAAGGCAGTGTGACTGGAAAATCCCTAACCTGGCTTTTTCCTGTGGTTAAGGCTGAGCCTGGTGACTGTGGCCACATGGACCTGGTGCTGCTGCTGCTGGAGCCGTTTTCTGCCTGCTTCTGTGGGCTCTAGATGCTCTGGATCTCTCTCCTACTTCTCTGCTACAGTTGATAATTTTTATATACCATTTTTAGTAGAAGAGGGTATTTGGCTGGGCTGTTTGTTTGTTTGTTTGGTTGGTTGGTTGGTTTTTCAAGGTGGGTCTTGTCTAGCCTGCTTGTGACTTGGAATTCACTGTGTAGTCTCAGGTTGGCCTTGAATTCATGGTGATTTTCCTACTTTTGCCTCCCAAGTGCTGGGATTAAAGGCATGTGCCATCACACCCAGCTTTTGCTGTTTTTTTTCTTTTTCTTTTTCTTTTTCTCCCCTAGACTGCTTTGGTGTGGTTCCTATGCTGCCATCTTAACAGAAGTCCTTGGCTCCTTTATTCTGTCCCAGTGATCTACATGTCTTTGTGCCAGTACCATGCTGTTTTTGTTACTATTGCACAGTAATATATCTTAAAATCAGGTATGTTGATATACCAGCCTTATTTTTGTTGCTCAGAATTGTTTTGACTATTAAAGGTTTTGTTGTGCTTCCAAATGAATTTTAGGATTGTTTTTCCTATTTTAGTGAAGAATGCCATTGGATTTTTTTGTTTTTTTTTTTTGTTTTCAAGGTAGGGTCTCACTCTGGCCCAGGCTGACCTGGAATTAACTATGTATTCTCAGGGTGGCCTCGAACTCTCAGCGATCCTCCTATCTCTGCCTCCCGAGTGCTGGGATTAAAGGCGTGCGCCACCACGCCCGGCCTTGCCATTGGAATTTTAAATGGTTTATCTCATCTTGATTTAATTTTGGTAGGTCATATATATCTGAGAAATCATCCATTTCTTTCAGATTTTCAAACTTAGTAGAGTATATATTCTTAAATTATGTCCTTATGATTTTCTGAATTTCATTGGCATCTGTTGTAATGGTGCCTTTTTCATCCCTAATTTTATTGATTTGTGTCTCTTCTCTGTTTTGGTCAGATTTGCTATGGGTTTATAAATCTTACTTATCCTTTCAAAGAACAAACTCTTCATTTCATTGATTCTTTGTATTTTTTTCTGTTGATGTTGTTGTTTCTATTTCATTAATTTCCACCCTAATCTCTTTTTTTTTTTTTTTTTGAAATAGTGTTCATATATTCCTTTAGTCTTTTTTGTTGTGGAATATCCTTATTTCTCGTCTATTTGGATGAATAGCTTTGCTGGATATAGTTATCTTGGTTGACAGTTGTTATCTTTCAGAACTTGGAATACGTCATTATAAGTCCTTCTGACTTTTAAAGTTTGTGTTGGAGAGGGCAAGGCCATCACCATGGCAATGCTTGTGTCACCCCAGTCTCTCCATCTGGCGGGAAGTGCAGGTGGCGCTGCTCTGGCTTCTGTTGGGGCCGCAGGCGCAGAGGGGCCCAGGAGGCCGGTGCTCTTGTAGGATGAGACCCTGGGCGTGGCGTCAATGCCTATCCAGGGCACCCACGGGGTGACGAAAAGTTGCCAGATGGCCAGCATTGCCACAGCTGAAGCGTCCGCCAGGAGGCATGCAGATGCCCAGGTGCAGACTGAGACCCTTGAGCCAGTGGCCATGGCACCTATGTCATGGCATGATGGTCCCTGGCTGATAGCCTTTCTCCGGAAGGTGGAGGCCATGGTCATCCAGGAGCTGAACAAGAACTGGCAGAGCCATGCCTTCGATGGCTTCGAGGTGAACTGGACAGAGCCACAGCAGATGGTGTCCTGTCTGCATACCCTGTGTTACCCTCCAGCTCAAGGGCAGGGCCTTCATGTGACTGGCATTTCGTGGAATGTTACCAGCTTTGTGCTAGCCTGTGCCTCTGGCCGGCTGGATGATGGGGACTGGAGTACACTCACATCCTATGTGTGCACCTGGAACCTGGACTGGCCAGGCCTGAACCTCCAGCAGCCATCAGTGGTTGTGGAAGTGCCCAGTGCAGTCATGTGTCTGGCCTTCCACACCACCCAGCCCTCACACATTGCAGGTATTGTGGCTGCCTGAGCCCCTGCACAGCCACTGCTTCCAGGTGCTGAGTGTGTCCACCGATGGGAAGGTGCTGCTGTGGCAGGGGTTGGAGCTAGCCAGCTGCAGCTCACCAAGGGCTTTGCCCTGCTCATGCAACAGCTGCCACGGAGCACCAGGCTGAAGAAGGTGATGTGCAGCAGTCTGATCTCCAGAAAAGCTCACAGAAGCCCACAGTATCTATTACACAAACCCAGGATGGAAGCCCTGTCTACTGTCTTGAATTTAATAGCCAGCAGACCCAGCTCTTGGCTGCTGGTGATGCCAAGGGTATGGTGAAGGTTGGCAGCTGAGCACAGCCTTCACGGAACAAGGGCCCCGGGAAACAGAGAACATGGACCAGTTGGAGGCGCAGGTAGGCACTTGAGGGCAGCAGGACTGGAGTGACTCTTCAGGGGAAGGTTGTAACAAATTAAAGAGGAACAAAGCTTTAAAAAAAAAAAAGTTGGGCTGGAGAGATGGCTTAGCGGTTAAACGCTTGCCTATGAAGCCTAAGGACCCCGGTTCGAGGCTCGATTCTCCAGGACCCACGTAGGCCGGATGCACAAGGGGGTGCATGTATCTGGAGTTTATTTGCAGTGGCTGGAGGCCCTGGCGCACCCATTCTCTCTCTCTCTCTCTCTCTGCCTGCCTATTTCTGTATCTCTCTCTCTCTCAAATAAATAAATAAATAATAAAATATTTAAAAAAAAAAAAAAGTTTTGCCGGGCGTGGTTGCGCACGCCTCTAATCCCAGCACTCGGGAGGCAGAGGTAAGAGGATCACCATGAGTTCGAGGCCACCCTGAGACTACAGAGTGAATTCCAGGTCAGCCTGAGCTAGAGTGAAATCCTACCTCGAAAAAAAAAAAAAAAAGTTTGTATTGAGTAATCTGCTGTCATCCTGATGGGCTTGCCTTTGTATGTGACATAGTTTTTCTCTCTCTAACTGCTTTCAATATATTTTCTTTGGTTATGTTTGGTAGTTTAGTTATAATATGGTGAGGAAAGTTTCTTTTCCTGGCTTTTTCTGTTTGGCATTCTAAAAGCTTCCTGTATCTGTATTGGCATCTCTTTTCCTATGTGAGGGAAATTTTCTTCTATGATTTTTTTTTTTTTTTGGAGAGAGACAGACAGAGAGGGAGAGGAGGACAGATAGAGATGGGTGAGCCAGCAGCTTCTCAGCTGCTGCAAACGAAATCTAGATGTGTGCGCCCCCTTGTGGTCAAGTGTGGCATTGCACCCTTGCATCACTTTGCATCTGGCTAAACATGGGACCTGGAGATTGAAACTGCTGGAGATTGGAACCAGTATTCTTAGGCTTAGGAGGCAGGCACCTTAACTGCTAAGCCATCTCTCCAGCCCTCTTCTATGATTTTGCTTAAAATACCTACTAGGAGCCGGGCGTGGTGGCACACGCCTTTAATCCCAGCACTCAGGAGGCAGAGGTAGGAGGATGCCATGAGTTCAAGGCCACCCTGAGACTACATTGTTAATTCCAGGTCAGCCTGTGCCAGAGTGAGACCCTACCTCGAAAATAATAATAATAATAATAATAATAATAATAATAATAAAAACCTATTAGGGGGCTGGCGAAATGGCTTAGCGGTTAAGGCATTTGCCTACGAAGACAAAGGATCCCAATTTGATTCTCCAGGACCCATGAAAGCCAGATGCACAAGGGGCACATGCATCTGGAGTTTGTTTGCAGTGGCTAGAGGCCCTGGCGTG
Source organism: Orientallactaga sibirica (assembly GCA_036365145.1). NCBI lineage: Eukaryota > Metazoa > Chordata > Mammalia > Rodentia > Dipodidae > Orientallactaga > Orientallactaga sibirica. The sequence goes on from JAEOAD010000888.1 coordinate 4,221,776, forward strand.
CCCATTCTATCTGCCTCTCTTCTATCTCTCTCTCTGCTTGCAAATAAATAAAAAAATTAAAATTAAAAATAAATGTCTAAGCCGGGCGTGGTGGTGCATGCCTTTAATCCCAGCACTCGGGAGGCAGAGGTAGGAGGATCGCCAAGAGTTCGAGGCCACCCTGAGACTACATAGTTAATTCCAGGTCAGCCTGGACCAGAGTGAGACCCTACCTCGCAAAACCAAAAAAAAAAAAAAAAAAAATGTCTAAAGCCGGGCGCCGTGGCGCACGCCTTTAATCCCAGCACTCGGGAGGCAGAGGTAGGAGGATCACTGAGCGTTCGAGGCCACCCTGAGACTACATAGTTAATTCCAGGTCAGCCTGGGCCAGAGTGAGACCCTATCTTGCAAAACAAAACAAAATATATATATATAAATAAATGTCTATTAGGCCTTTGGAGTGAAATTCTTCTCCTTATGCTATTCTCTGAATTCTTATGTTTGATCTGTTCATAGTGTTCCAGATGTTTTAAAATTCCCTTTCATACCTTCCTTTTAGTTTTGCTTTTTCTCTCTCTTTTTTTAGATTTTCAAGGTAGGGTCTTGCTGTAGCGCAGGCTGACCTGGAATTCACTCTGTAGTCTCAGGGTGGCCTTGAACTCATGGCAATTCTCTCACTTCTGTCTCCCCAAGGCTGGGATTAAAGGTGTGCACCACCACCCCCAGCTCTCTAGTTTTTTTGAGAGAGAGACACAGAGAGAGACAGAGAGAGAGGGAGAGGAAGACAGATAGAGATGGGTGCACCAGCAGCCTCTCAGCTGCTGTGAACAAAATTCAGATGCATGCGCCCCCTTGTGGTCAAGTGCGGAATTGTGCCCTTGCGTCACTTTGCGTCTGGCTAAACGTGGGACCTGGAGATTGGAATCGCTGGAGATTGGAACCGGCGTTCTTAGGCTTAGGAGGCAGGCGCCTTAACCGCTAAGCCATCTCTCCAGCCCTCTATAGAGTTTTTTATTTGACTCACTGTTTTTCATTTCACAAGGATAGAATGGGGGCATAGTAAGGAAAGAATGGACCAAAGCAAGACCCAAAACCAGCAGGGCAAATATAAAATCCTGTAGCTCCAGGCTGGGGGGCTGGCGTAGCCGTTAAGGTACTTGCCTGCAAAGCCAAAGGACCTAGATTCAATTCCCCAGGACCCACGTAAGCTAGATGCACAAGGTGGCACATGTGTTTGGATTTCATTTACAGTAGCTCTGGCATGCCCATTCTCTCTCTGTGTCTCTCAAATAAATAAAATAAATCCTGTAGCTCCATGTCCAATATTGGTCTCACTCTAACTCAGGCTAATTTGGAATTCACATGTAGTCTTGTGCTACATAGTGAAGGTGTGTAAGGAATAATTAACTGCAGCAGAGAACCAGGAGAAACCCATAGCTTCTAGCAACCACACAACCAGCTAGAATCGGCTCCAGCTGTGGATCTGGTGGTCCACTGGGAAGAGCTACTGGCCAGGCCCTGCCTGAGCTGGCATGTGCAAAACTATGGTGAAGGGGTTCTCCATTCACACCAGCCTCACAGTCAAAAAACCCAAAGGTGAAGAAAACAGGGACCAGCTGAGAAGTTCCAGAACAACACCAGACATTCTCCACAGCTTCCCTCCCTCAGCCACCAGCACCAGGAACCACTGGAGAGCTGGGAACACCAAGGGATCAGAGCCACTCTGCAGCCACACAGGATCCAGCACAGTCTATCACAACAGCAAATCCACCAATCCAACCAGCCTAGCCAAGCACAAAGTACAACAAAGAGGGAACCAAGGAGTGCTCCGCACTGAACCATCTCTACCACACCTTTCATGGCTCAGGGTCCATTGCGGAAGAGGGGGCGGAAAGAATGTAAGATCCAAAGGAAGGACCAGACTCCTTACAATGCAACTGTCCAGACACAAAATGGCCTGGATATCCATGACCTCACAGTGCCTGACACTACCTACACAAGACCATCATAATAGGAGGAAAAGATGAAATAAAAGAGAGACTGAAAGGGAGAATGAGTATCATGGAGAGTGGAGTTGCAAAGGGGAAAGTGGGGGGGGGAGATTACCATGGTTTATTGTCCATAATTTTGGAAGTTGTCAATAAAAAAATATTTTAAAAGGGGGAGAACCAGGTGGGCACTCAGAATAGGTGAGACCAGAAGCCACCCCAAAAGGCAACAGGGCCTACTTACTTACACTGGGTCAATCCCTGCCCCAAAGCCAAGTACATAGGCCTTAACTGGAAGTGCTAATTTCACTTTCGTGTCAGGGTAGGTTATGTGTTAGATTTGATTGATGTGCTTTTTCGGTTTGGTTTGGTTTTTGTTTTTCCAAGGTAGGGTTTCACTGCTAAGCCATCTCTGCAGCCTCAAGAGAATGATTTTTAAAATACCACATTTTATTCAGATTTTACAAAGGAATGTGGAAAGGGAAAGGCTGAGAGATGAGGGGAAATAAAGTGGGGATAAGTACACCACTGGAGCCCAAAAGCCCATGTGGGCCACATGTAGTTCAGGAGTCCATGTGACCAGATGGGATCTGGGGGAAAAAAGCATGGAAAGAAAAGAGAAAAGAAAGTTCAGTGAGCTCCTGCCATGTGTGGAGCTGGAGGAGATAAAGAACCCATGTGGAGAGTAAGGTTAGGGGGCCTTCCTGCCTGGGCCTAGGCTAGAGCCTAGACCAAGCCCCTACCAGCTCAGCCCAGGTCCAGCCAAGGGAAAAGCTCACCCACAGCTGGAAGTTCCTAGGTGATCAGAGAACCAGAGAGCCCCCTCCCCTTGTACAGGTACTTATAACCTTAGGGTAGTGGACTGTCTCAGGAAGAGATTAGGAGTTCAGGGGCTGAACATGACCAACCACAATGTTTAAATTCTATCAAAGACCTCCTTCCTGGGAGGGGTCCTGACTGTTTGTGGAAAAACAGTTCTTTGGAACTAGGCAAGAGGTAAGAAAAACTTTCCTGCCCTTTCTACCTTCAGGGGTCCAGTCACCCTAACTCTACCCCCCCACTCCCAATACATAAACATTGCTTGTACCATGCATGCATAATGCACCAGTTTGGGGTTCAACGTCCACCTCAGAGTTCTGCCATCTATGCCCAGTGAATGGACACATGAGGACTCCAGAGTGGCAGCAAACTGCTTCCGAGTGAGAGCTTGTGGTGGAATGTCTCCAAGTTAGAGGAGAGAGGAAATGGGTAGGGCAGGTGGGTGCGAGCATTTAAATAATACTGCCTGGGAGTGTGTATTTGGTGAACTCACTACTGTAGTCTATCACGGCAGGCAGGACATGGTGCAGTGTGAGGCAGCTGCTTGCATTGCATCCAATGTCAGGAAGCACAGAGGGCAGAGGGACGAATGTTGGTGCTCAGCTCCCTTTCTCCGTCCTCACATTCAGGGTAGGTCTTCCACCATCAGTCCTTTCTTTTCTTTTCTTTCTTTCTTTTTTTTTTAAATAATACCTTCTAGTGTTCTAGAGGTATTGTCTACCAAATACATACTGGATAGAGAAAAAAGAAAGGTTCCAGGCACCAGTCCTGGTGGTGCATGCCTTTAATTTCAGCACGTGGGAGGTAGAGATAGGAGGATCTCTGAGTTGGAGGCCAGCCTGAGACTACACAGTGAATTCCAGGTCAGCTTGGGTTAGAGTGAGACACTACGGGGATGGGGTTGGGGGAGAGGTTCCTAAAGACACTTTCTACTTCTCTACCAGAAGCCTTAGTGGCATAATGAGTGACATCATAAGAGCTTTATATTCACCCTCTCATTTAATCCAATCATTATTATCTCCATCTTATAAAAGGAGTCTAAGTTAACAAAAGGGAAGTTAGGAATCAAATCTCCAGGTTTTTGGCCTCCAGAACCTGAGCTTTTATTCTCACCTGAAGGGGTTAACAGTGAAGGGGTTGGGGCTGGAGAGATGGCTCAGTGGTTAAAGGCACTTGCTTACAAATCCTGAGGGCCTTGGTTCAATTCCCCAGTACTCATACAAAGCCAGATACACAATGTGGTGCATGCATCTAGAACTCCTATGCAGTGGCAAAAGGCCCTGGCACACCTATTTGCTTTCTCTCTCCACTTGTAAGTAAATAAAAATATATTAAGCCGGGCGTGGTGGTACACACCTTTAATCCCAGCACTCAGGAGGCAGAGGTAGAAGGATTGCTGTGAGTTTGAGGCCACCCTGACAATAGAGTGAATTCTAGGTCAGCCTGAGCTAGACTTAGACCCTACCTTGAAAAACAAAAACAAAACAGAACAAAAAAATTTTTTTTTTTTCTTGGAGAGATACAGAGAGAGAGGGAGAGGAAGACAGATAGAGATGGGCGCGCCAGCAGCCTCTCAGCTGCTGCTAGCAAAATCCAGATGTGTGTGCCCCCTTGTGGTCAAGTGCGGCATTGCGCCCTTGCATCACTGCATCTGGCTAAATGTGGGACCTGGAGATTGGAACCGCTGGAGATTGGAACCAGCATTCTTAGGCTTAGGAAGCAGGCACCTTAACCGCTAAGCCATCTCTCCAGCCCTTTTTTTTTGTTTTTTTGAGATAGGGTCTCACTCTAGCCCAGGCTGACCTGGAATTCACTATGTAGTCTCAGGGCGGCCTTGAACTCATGGCAATCCTTCTACCTCTGCCTCCCGAGTGCTGGGGTTAAAGGCGTGCACCACCACACATACCTGGCAACACAAGGCAAAAAAATTTTTAAGGGGCTGGAGAAATGGCTTAGCTGTTAAGGCATTTGCCTGCTACACCTAAGTACCCAGGTTCAATTCCCCAGTACCCACGTAAAGCCAGATGCACAAAGTGGTGCATGCACCTAGAGTTTGTTTGCGGTGGCTGGAGGTCCTGGTGTGCCCATTCTCTCTGTCTGTGTGCAAATAAATACATAAAATATTTTTAAAATTAAAACAATGAAAAATAAACAACAGACTTATGAAATAAAATAACACAAGAAAAACATGAGTAACTGTTTTATTAGAAATATTCTAACACATTTTTCTCAATGAGGAATCAAAAAATAAATAAAGACATAGAGGATTCATGTGAATATATAAACTTTTTACTCTGAAATCAAGTATTATAACTCTTTTCCAAGTTTCATGGATAATGACAAAATTCAATAAATAGTAAACTATGACAAACATTTTGGTAAATTTTGAAGTAGAAATTCTAGAAACCATTCTTTGATCAAAATGCAATGCAACTAACAATAATAGAAGGTACACCACTTAGAAAATTAAAAATACAAATAGCACCTAAAATTATTCTTAGGAAATGTCAAGGATAAAAAACAATGGTACTGTAAACCTGTGGCTGGAGAAGTCCTAGGCCCTAGGAAGTAAGCTACGATTGTTTTGCTAAATGGACATACTGTGCCTTTCAAACTGTGCTTTAAATATTTATGTTTATGCCCATAGATTAGCTCTCAGCTTTGGTCTGAAAACCCTCTTTTTTCAAAATTTTCATTTATTTATTTACATATGTGGATGTGCTGGAGTCTCTTGCAGCTACAAACAAATGTCTCTCGAGTTTTACATGGGTGGCTGGGGAATTGAACCCAGCCTGGCAAACTTTGAAAGCAAGAGCCTTTAACCACAGAGCCATCTTCCCAGCCCAGTATGTTTCTTCTTTGTAGTGGTTAGAAATTGCTACAGAGACCCAAAATTCTTTAAAATACAAGAATAAGTGACTGTTAAGTTCTCAGCCTTAAATAAGTCATCTATATCACCCTCTTCAAGGTTCAGGGAACATAAGAATAATGTAAATAACATAGGAACTGGAAAATGGGGAGGAGTACAGGAATGCTGGACATGGCCTGGCTATTTTATTGTGAACTCACAGCAGCTGTGGTTATCTACACAAGGCCTGTACAAGACTGGGCCCATTAAGATTCTACCATGGGAAGCTGGAGAGATGGCTCAACAGTTAAAGGCACTTGCTTGCAAAGCCTGATAGCCCGGGTTTGAGTCCCCTGTGCCCACATAAAGCCAGATGCATAAAAATGACACATACATCTAGAGTTCATTTGTAGCAGGAGACCCTGGTGCTCCCATTCTCTGTGTCTCAAATAAATAAAGATAAGAACAATTCTGCCAGGCATAGTGGTGCATGCCTTTAAATCCCAGCACTTAGGAGGCAGAGGTAGGAGGATTGCTGTGAGTTTGAGTCACCCTGAGACTACATAGTGAATTCCAGGCCAGCTCGGACTAGAGTGAAACCCTACTTTGAAAAACAAAAACAACAACAACAAAAAGATTCTGTCATGGATAGTTGAGGGGTTCATGAGGCCTTATCCCTCCCTAAGGAGCTATTAGCATTTAACGTTTGCTAGAGAAGGGGACATTTTTTACACCAGATAAACCCAAAGGAGAAATATACTATTAAAATAAAGAGGAAGACTGAATTCTTCATTAATGTCAATATCATAAAAGGTAAAGAAAGTTTACTCCCAATGAGAAGATATTCATGAGAAATAACAACTCAATGAAACATGTCATTCCTTGATGCTATATAAAGGACACAGAAACAACTGAAAATTGACAATTAGTTTCATATTGTATCAATGATAAATTTAGTGAAGTAGACAAGGTGTTATGGTAGGAAATATATACTGTATTTAAGGGTAAAGAAACAAGATATATGCAACTTATTCTCAAATACTTCAGAATAAAAGTCAGATGTTAAAGGTAGAGAACAGGATATAAATAAAGTGGAGTAAAATGTTAGCAATAGGAAGTTTGGGGTCACAAATATTAGATGTGTTCTGTACCATTCTCAGGTCCCTGCCACCTTCTCCACTCAACATTCAGCAGACTTAGGTCACACTACACAGACTGCCTTGCAGTTTTTCAAGCATATGGATCCCGCCACCAGTTACAGTGCCTGGTATTGCCTTGATATAGCAATCTTTTCCCCATACTCAAGGCTACATATTTTCACCTCAAAATACTCCACACTTATTTCTTATATCATAGCACTCTGAACGTTTTCTTCTCAACATTTGTCACACTTCATGAAGTTGTTTTGTTTTGTTTATTGTTTTTCGAGGTAGGGTCTTGTGCTAGCCTAGGCTGACCTGGAATTCACTCTGTGTTCTCAGGGTGGCCTTGAACTCATGGCGATCCTCCTACCTCTGTCTCCCGAGTGCTGGGATTACAGGCGTGCACTACCACACCCAGCTATGAGTTTGTATTTTGTATGTTTTTCTCATATAGCCTAGGTAGTGTTGCACTCAATATGCACCCAAGGATGACCTTGATCTGATCTTTCCTTCACATCCCAAGTTCTAGGATTACGGGTGTGTTGCACCAAGCTCAGCTAAGAGTTGGAATTTGGGAGGACTGCTTACTATCTGTCCTCCCCAGCAGCCTGGTGAAGGTCTCCTGTCTATTTTGTTCATGAACACATTCTCTACAGCTGATGAACCTGGCACATCCTGGGCATTCAGCAGCCAGCTGACTGATTAAAATGATAAATTCCACTTCCCCCCAGTTAATTTCCAAAGTATTATCAGCTCTCTGAGAACTTACCTTGCAGCCCATCTCCAGTCTCACGGACTTAATCAAGAAGCTTTGTCTTTGAAGGCTTCCTAGCTTGTCTACCGCCATCTCAATGAGAAACTAAGGGGCCATGGTAAGGAGAGGCATATTAAGAGAATGCTGCTGAGTTAGCTGGGAACCTGGACTTCAGGTCATCTGAGGGGACATCAAGAAGGCAAGTGGTAGAAACCCTACCTCAAGGGGAAAAAAAGGCAAGTGTCTGAGCAGGATTGTGTTGAGAGGCAGCTTGGATTACAATGAGAGATATTTGGGATTGGGCTGGAGAGATGGCTTAGCGGTTAAGGTGCTTGCCTGCAAAGCCAAAGAACCCGTGTTCGATTCCCAAGGACCCACATAAAGCCAATTGTACAAGGTGGCAAATGCATCTGGAGTTCATTTGCAGCACTTAAGAGGCCCTGGTGTGCTCATTCTCTCTCCCTCTATCTGTCCCTTTCTCTCTTTCAAATAAATAAATAAAAATAAAACAATTTTTTTTTAAAGAATGAGAAATCTGGGCATGGTGGTGCACACCTTTAATCCCGGCACTCAGGAGGCAGAGGTAGGAGGATCACCATGAGTTCGAGGTCATCCTGAGAGTACATAGTGAATTCCAGGTCAGCCTGGGCTAGAGGGAAACCCTACTTCGAAAAACTGAAAAAACAATAATAAAACAAAACAAAACAAAACAAAACAAAAAAGAAGAATAAGATCTGCACACACCTTTAATCCCAGCACTTGGGAGGCAGAGGTAGGAGGATTGTCATGAGTTCGAGGCTAGCCTGAGATTACATAGTGAATTCCAGGTCAGTCTGGGCTAGAGCAAAACCCTACCTCAAAACACCAAAGAGAGGGCTGAAGAAATGGCTTAGCAGTTAAGGGGCTTGCTTGCAAAGCCAAAGGACCAGGTTCAATTCCTAGGACCCCCATAAGCCAGATGCACAAGGTGGCACAAGCATCTAGAGTTCGTTTGCAGTGGCTGGAGGCCCTGGTGCGCCCATTCTTTCTCTCTGAAATAAATCAATAATGATAATAATAATAAACCCAAAGAGAGAGAATAAATAAGAGATATTTCACCTAGGTAAAAGAAAAAGTCCACAGATATGGCTCAGAGAATTGACTTAAGGGCTAAGCAAAGAAGCAATGTCCAGAGAAGTAGGAGTCAAGGACAGAGTTCTTGCTGAAGTCGAAAGAGGAGGACACTTAGGTGTTAAACCTTATTCATTTGGATTTTCTTCATCCTTGTTCAAGATCAGTGATCTGGCACTGGTGGGTTGAGGCAGCGCAGGGCAGATGAAAGGTGCAGGTTGTGTCCTGATAGAAGCTGTGTGGTCCCTAGGCATCATACTTAACTTTCCCAGACTCTACACCCTCATCTACAAAGTGAGAGTAGTGCTAAGATTTTCTTTAGGAAGCTGCTGTCAGAATCACATGAGCGGTCTCTGGCAGGCCCTTTGAAGCATGTTTGGTCTACCCCAGGGAATGAATGTGTGTTCATAGCAAGGGATCATGTACAGGATCTGGCTAATACAAATGTTTCCTCAATTCAGATTCAACAGACGTTCCAGAAAACAGAGTGCCTTTCGCCACTCATCACCTTTTCTCCGTATGACCTCTTCCTGTGATCCAATTCCTATTAAAAAACATATGGTGGATAGATTCCACTAAACACTGTCCTTTCTCCAAAGCCTTCTTCAGACATGAAATCTTTTGTTTTCCTGAGATGCTGGCAATGGAATTCAGGGCTTTGGACATGACAGGCAAACACTACTAGTGAGCTAAATCCACCGCTAGCTTCCTTCTTAAAAACGAATCCAGGGCTGGAGAAATGACTTAGAGGTTAAGGTGCCTGCCTGCTAAGCTTCTAAGAATGTCAGTTCCAATCTCCAGGTCCCCCGTTTAGCCAGATGCAAAGTGATGCAAGGGCGCAATGCCACACTTGCCCACAAGGGGGCGCACATATCTGGACTTCGTTCAGAGCAGTTGAGAGGCTGCTGGCGTGCCCATTCTCTATCTGTCTTCCTCTCCCTCTCTCTCTGTCTCTCTCCAGAAAAAAAAAAAAAAAAGAATCCACTTTCTCCCTGCCCCCAAGAGTACAAGTCATACATGCTGGAATTAACTCTCACCTAGAGCACCTGCACCCTGTTGCCCAGCTAACCACTGTGGCAGCTCCTCTTCAATACAGCCATGCTGTGTGAGCGTATGTGTTCTCAGGCTCTCTCCTAGGTTTTAACACTGATGTCTGCCTATAGCTTCTGACTACCTCATATCCAAAGAAGAGAAGTGTGCAGATAGCGTTTCACAGTTTGGAAGCTTTTCCCCAGAATACTCCTCTACTTCATCTTCATGACTGCCCTGTGGGGCAGATACAGTAGAAAATGAGTGCACTGGACCACACCAATCAAGCATTTACAATGCACCATGCTCTGTGCTAAACATTTCCACATATGATCTTATTTAAATTCACCACAATCCTATAAGATAGATTTAATCAGTGCCCCCATTTTTTTTTTAAAGCAGGGTCTCATTCTAGCACAGGCCAACATGGAACTCACCCTGTAGTCCACACTGGTCTTGAACTCATGGCAATCTTCCTACCTCAGACTCCAAGTGCTAGGATTAAAGGTTTGCGCCACCACACATGGCCAGTGTTCCCATTTTACAGGAGAGGAAAGGAAGTGGTAATAGCTTGTCCCAAAGAGGTAGTTAGTAATGGAGCTAGGATTTGAATCTCAAACTATTTGACTCCAAAGTCACTTTTTTGTATTATTTTTATTTTTTTTTTTTTTTTTTTTTTTTTTTTTTTTTTGAGGTAGAGGCTTGCTCTAGCTCAGGCTGACCTGGAATTCACTAGGTAGTCTCAGGGTGGCCTTGAACTCACTGTTATCCTCCTACCTTTGCTTCCAGATTAAAGGCATGCACCACCACGCCTAGCTAAAGTCACATTTTTTTAAAACCCTTCTAAAACATTGCCTCACAAAGCAAACATATTATTTCCCAAATATTATTCTTATCATGAAATTGAAGTCCAGAAAGAGAAAATGATTTGTCTAAGCTCTTACAAGCAGGAACTGATGGAGCTGGGGGTCATACTTAGATCCTCTGGCTCAGACATGCCTTGCCAATGCTGCTCAGCCCAAGGGAGTGCTTCTCGGCAAAATTACTTCCTGGCCTATATTGGGGGAATGAGGAAACATGTTCTAATTCTCTGAGAATTCACACTCAACAACACAGAGGATTTCTTGGCATGAAAGAATCCATTGTCAGGTTAAGACAAGTGAAGGAAATGCTGATACATGGAATTTGAAGTTCAGGTAGAAGTTCATGTATTTGGATCTGGAACTGGGATGTGTCACAGTCTAGAAGTTCAGGTGGATGGATGTGGAACTGGGATGTGTCACAGTCTAGAAATTCAGGTGGATGGATCTGGAACTGGGATGGGTGTACAGTCTAGAAGTTCAGGTAGATGGATCTGGAACTGGGATGTGTCACAGTCTAGAAGTTCAGGTGGATGGATCTGGAACTGGGATGGGTGTACAGTCTAGAAGTTCAGGTGGATGGATCTGGAACTGGGATGTGTCACAGTCTAGAAGTTCAGGTGGATGGATCTGGAACTGGGATGGGTGTGCATTCTAGAAATTCAGGTAGATGGATCTGGAACTGGGATGGGTGTACAGTCTAGAGTTCAGGTGGATGGATGTGGAACTGGGATGGGTGCACAGTCTAGAAGTTCAGGTAGATGGATCACAGTCTAGAAGTTCAGGTAGATATATGTGGAACTGGGATGGATCACAGTCTACAAGTTCAGGTGGATGGATCTGGAACTGAGATGGGTCACAGTCTGGATGGATCTGGAACTGGGATGGTCACAGTCTAGAAGTTCAGGTGGATGGATCTGGAACTGGGATGGGTGTGCATGCTAGAAATTCAGGTAGATGGATCTGGAACTGGGATGGGTGTGCATTCTAGAAATTCAGGTAGATGGATCTGGAACTGGGATGGGTGTGCATTCTAGAAATTCAGGTAGATGGATCTGGAACTGGGATGGGTGTGCATGCTAGAAGTTCAGGTAGATGGATCTGGAACTGGGATGGGTGTGCATTCTAGAAATTCAGGTAGATGGATCTGGAACTGGGATGGGTGTGCATGCTAGAAATTCAGGTAGATGGATCTGGAACTGGGATGGGTGTGCATGCTAGAAATTCAGGTAGATGGATCTGGAACTGGGATGGGTGTGCATGCTAGAAGTTCAGGTGGATGGATCTGGAACTGGGATGGGTGTGCATTCTAGAAATTCAGGTAGATGGATCTGGAACTGGGATGGGTGTGCATGCTAGAAGTTCAGGTAGATGGATCTGGAACTGGGATGGGTGTGCATTCTAGAAATTCAGGTAGATGGATCTGGAACTGGGATAGGTGCACAATCTACTCAGTTCTTTTTGTAGTTTGACATTCACAGTGCATTGCAGGCCTTGCCTGCTGTTGGTGAGGCACTCTCACCAATATTTTATGCAAATACTAAGGTATTCTGAGAAAGAACATTCTGGAAACAAGTCCTTAAATATTGGCAATTTCAATGTATGATTGGTAGTGCTAGTAATCTAGTTGTATATTTAAACATGTTGTTCTTCAAATACTCCCCAATGTTTGCTGACATTTTCCAGTTTTTGAAAATTTACTAAGGCCTGCAGTTCTTGTTAACTATGATTCCATATGGATTTCTTATTTGTTTCCTTAAAAAAGTACAGTTATGAAAAATACAGAATATTATTTCAGGAACTCCCCAAAATCCCCATTTTTCATTCCTAAATCCTGAAGATTAAAATCTGCTGGAAATAAGAAAACTTTAGCCCTGTCTAAATTAATAAGTCTTTGTTACTTGAACTTCCTAAACAACCCAGTGGGATAGCAAATGGTACAGTGGCCACCTTGCACGAAGCCTCTACACAGGAGCTGGCCCTGAAGTGGTACTTCTTGCACCAGTATCACTTTAGAGAGGTACAAAAAGAGGTCACCCCAAGGATCCATGGGCTAAGCCTGGTTCACTGGTCTTAGCACCAAATTTCTATGTCATCTCAAATTTTATCTCAGTCATTGCTACTAAGTTTTCCTCCCACACAGCATCTATCTACTCACTTTAGTATATAAATATATAAATTTGCCACTGAGAAAAGTGGCTGCTCCATAGATGGGTGCCTTGTTGAGTTCACAGCCGCCTCACTCCCACTATGACTGTACAGCACAGGAAGTAATAACTAGAATGGACTATGGAGTCAGGCAGGTAGACTTGGGTCCTGATTCTGCCACAAACAGGCAAGCCCTTTAATCTCCTGAAAACTAAAGCTTCTCCACTTGCAAAATGTAACATTATCAATATTTATGCCACAGGGATGCTTGAGGATTAAATGAGATAATTCATATAGATTGCAGTATGAGCCACAGAGGCACATTTCCTAGTACAACAGGCTCAATAGTTAGGTCAGGAGGCAAAAACTTGGTGAAAGTCCTTGGAACCACTCAAATGGCTCATTTGCCATGGGTTTCTTGAGGTGGGTATTTTCCAGGTAAGGTGGGCAGGCTCAGGACTAGGCCAGAAGTCTCCATCCATCCCTTCACATGGTTTTGCAATAGGAGGCGGATGCTGGGGCTGAAAAGCTACTGGACCATGAGGATCCCCAGGTTGACTGGCAAAGTTGGTGTCCTGGTGGAAGCTGTGGCCACTGTGTTCTTTGAACCAAAGATCAACCCACTAACAGGCCTGGAGTCCAAAGGCCTTGGAGAACGTCTCCATACACGGGCATGCATCAACACATGTGTGAATTTTGATGCCAATGCATATGTGGCTGCAGGCTCCAGCCATGGTGTCCTGTGTGTTGCCAGAGGCTCAAATGCCTGCATACACACTTTGTTCTGGTAAGGCCCCTGGCCAATGCGGACCCTGTGGATGCAGCACCAGGAGGACTCAGCCCCTCTCTGAGCGTGGAAGGTGCAGCCCCTGGTGAACACACTTGATCCTTTGGCAGGTGGCTTTGCTGGTGTGTGAGGAAGTGGGCAAGTCAGCTGGGTGCTCACCCTTCTCTGTGTGTCTCAGGTGCTCTGTGTGGTCCTTGTCCTGGCCTAAACACCACACTTTTGGTCCAGTAGTGAGTAAGATGGGTACTATGACCTGGGGTTAAGGACAGGTGGAGGGCTACTCACCCTCATTCCCATTGTGGATGTCCAGCTGGGCTCTTTCCACCCTCAGGGGTGCAGGGAGTTGGCTGGATCTCCGGGCTGCCAAGGAAGACCTAAGGCCTTGCTTTGCCTGAAGGGCCAGCTCACCTTCCTTTCCCTTGGGGTATCATCCTGGGTGCCCGCTGCACTTTGCTTCCTCCCCCCGGAGCTCTGGGATCTGGTACCATGGAACTAGGCCGTGCATTTGTCCGGAGGCCTCTCCTGGGAAGGAGCCTCCGGAGGGGCTCTGTTTTCAAGCCTTTCTCCTGGAGGGCTCTTCTTGTCATCCTCACTCCCAAATCCTGCAGGGAGAAAAGAAAAGAAAGGAAAAGTTTCCTCCTTGCTCAACCCAAGGCTAGGAGCACCATGCCTTGAGAGTCCTAAAGGAGGCAAATGAGGAGGAAAATATTTGCAAATAGGTCCCTTTTGTATTTTTCTTTTCTTTTCTTTTCTTTTTTTTTTTTCTTTTCTTTTTTTTTTTTTTTTTTTTTTTGACACAGTGTCTTACTCTAGCCCAGGCTGACCTGGAATTCACTATTCACTATGTAGTCTCAGGGTGGCCTTGAATTCATGGCCACACCCCCATCTCTGCCTCCCAAATGCTGGTATTAAAGGGGTGCACCACCACACCCGGTTTCTTTCTTTCTTTTTTTATGCTTTTATTAACTTACTTATTTATGAAAGAGAGGGAGAGAATGGACACACCAGGACCTCTAGGCACTGCAAATAAACTCCAGATGCTTATGCTACCTTGTGCATCTGTCTAATGTGGGTAGTGGGGAATTGAACCCCGGTCCTTAGGCTTCACAGGCAAGTATCTTAAACACTAAGCCATCTCTCCAGGCCTCACATCTGTATTTCTGACAGTGAGCCAAAGAAAGCAGAACCTCACAGGTAAATCTGCAGATGCTTAGATTCTGACAACTGACACTGCTGAGTTGGAATCCCGGCTTCAGTACAGTGTAATCCTGGACAGTGTCTTACTCTGACTGTAAAATGGAGATGGTAACAGCAGCAGCCATATGGTGTGTGACCTCATGCTCATCAAGAAAGCAGGGCTGGGCTGGAGAGATGGCTTAGCAGTTAAGGCGCCTGCCTGCTAAGCCTAAGAAGCCGGTTCCAATCTCCAGGTCCCACATTTAGCCAGATGCAAAGTGAAGCAAGGGCGCAATGCCACATTTGACCACAAGGGGAAAACACATCTGGATTTCATTCACAGCAGCTGAGAGACTGCTGGCGCGCCCATCTCTATCTGTCTCCCTCTCTGTCTGTCTCTCTCTATGTCTCTCTCCAAAAATAAATAAAATAAAATAAATTTAATAAAAAATATAAAAAAAAAAGAAAGCAGGGCTAAATTTTACCTTAAGGAACATTTTGCATCTCTGTCACCAATTGAAGTCCTGTGCTTTACCACCTGAGTAGACATTAATATTTGCTATTTAAATAATCAGGAGTCTTTAGTGAGAAGCTGATTCAATTTTGTGAGAAAGAAAAAAACTAGAATGGGTCTACAGTATCCTGTTGATAACAGAAAGCAAAGATATTTTCTTTTTAAAAATAGATAACTTGGGAAGCTTCCAGTTAAGATGGCAGTGAAGGAACCATGCCAAAGCAGCCTAGGGGAGAAAAAAAAAAAAAAAAAAACAGCAAAATACACTCATGTACTAAAAAGTGAGATGTATAATAAAGTATCAACCGCAGCAGAGAAGTAGGAGAGATCCAAAGCATCTAGAGCCCAAAGAAGCAGGCAGAAGCGGCTCCAGCAGCAGTAGCACCAGTTCCACACAGATGCAGCCGCCAGGCTCCTCCTGAGCCACAGGAAAAAAGCCACGTGAGGGCTGGAGGGATGGCTTAGAGGTTAAAGCATTTGCCTACAAAGCCAAAGGACTCAGGTTCAATTCCCCAGGATCCACGTTAGCCACAAGGGGGCACATACATCTGGAATTCGTTTGCAGTGGCTGGAGGCCTTGGTGTGCCCTTTCTTTCCCTCTCTCTCTGTCAAATAAATAAATAAAATTAAAAATTGTTTAAAAGGGAAAAAAAATTAAAAAGCAATGATGTTAAAAAAAAAAAAAGCCAGGGGCTGGACAGATGGCTTACCGGTTAAGTATATGCCTGTGAAGCCTAAGGACCCCGGTTGAAGGCTTGATTTCCCAGTACCCATGTAAGCCAGATGCACAAGGTGGTGCATGCATCTGGAGTTTGTTCGCAGTGGCTGGAGGCCCTGGTGTGCTCATTCTCTCTCTCTGTGTCTGTCATTCTCAAATAAATAAAAATAAACAACAACAAAAAAAAAAAAGCCAGGTGAGAGGATTTTCCACCTTCATGGAAGAACTAACACCACTGCTTCTTAAACTCTTCCATGAAATAGAAAAGGAAGGAATCCTACCAAGCTCCTTCTACGAAGCCAGCATCACCCTGATACCAAAACCAAAGATAGAACAAAAAAAGAAAATTACAGGGCTGGAGAGATGGCTTATTGGTTAAGGCACTTGTTTCTGAAGCCAAAGGACCTAGGTTCGATTCCCCAGTACCCACATAAGCCAGATGCACAAGGGGGCGCATGAGTCTAGTGTTTGTTTACAGTGGCTGGAGGCCCTGGCATGCCCATTCTCTTTCTGTCTGTCTTCTATCTCTCTTACTGTCTCTGCTTGCACATAAATAAAATAAAAATAAAAGAAAATTACAGACAAATCTCCCTCATGAACATAGATGCAAAAATTCTCAACATAATATTGGCAAACAGAATACAAGAATATATCAGAAAGATCATTCACCCTGACCAAGTAGGCTTTATCCCAGAGATGCAGGGATGGTCCAACATATGCAAATTGATAAATGTAATACATTATATAAATGGACTGAAGAACAAAAATCACATGATCATCTCATTAGATGGAGAAAAAGCATTTGACAAAATCCAATATCCCTTCATGATAAAAGTCCTACAGAGACTGGGAATAGAAGGAACATATCTCAACATAATAAAGGCTATTTATGACAAACCCACAGCCAACATAATACTAAATGGAGAAAATATTGAAGCTTTTCCACTAAAATCAGGAACAAGACAAGGGTGTCCACTGTCCCCACATTTATTTAATATAGTAATGGGAGGGGGAAGGGAGAAAAGTACCATGGGATATTGTCTACAGTTAAGGAAGTTGTCAATAAAAAAATAAAATAATAATAAAAAATATATATATATATATAGTACTGGAAGTCTTAGCCATAGCAATAAGGCAAGAGACACACATAAAAGGGATACAAATTGGAAAGGAAGACATCAAGTTATCATTATTTGTAGATGATATGATTCTATACATAAAGGACCCTAAAGACTCTTCCAGCAAACTGGTAGAGCTGATAAACACCTACAGCCATGTAGCAGGATACAAAATAGACACATAGAAATCAGTAGCCTTCCTATATGCTAACAACAAACACACAGAGGATGCAATCAGAGAATCACTCCCATTCACAATTGCATTAAAAAAATAATAAAGGGCTGGAGAGATAGCTTAGCGGTTAAGGCGCCTGCCTGCTAAGCCTAAAAACCCGGTTCCAATCTCCAGGTCCCACATTTAGCCAGATGTAAAGTGATGCAAGGGCGCAATGCCGCACTTGCCCACAAGGGGGGTGCACACATCTGGATTTCATTCACAGCAGCTGAGACTGCTGGCGCACCCATCTCTATCTGTCTCCCTCTCCCTCTCTGTCTGTTTCTCTCTGTGTCTCTCTCCAAAAATAAATAAAATAATAAAAAAATTTAAAAAAAATAATAAAGTTCCTTGGAATAAACCTAACCAAGGAAGTGAAGGATCTCTACAATGAGAACTTTAAAAAACACACGCGAAAATTGCAAGACACTAGGAAATGGAAGACATACCTTATTCTTGGATTGGAAGAATCAATATTGTGAAAATGGCAATGTTACCAAAAACAATCTACACATTTAATGAAATCCCCATCAAAATTCCAATGGCATTCTTCACAGGAATAGAAAAAAACAATCCAAAAATTAATTTGGAAGCACAAAAACCTCTCAAATATCTAAAACAATTTTGACCAACAAAAATAAGTTTGGTGGTATCACCATACCTGATTTTAATCTATATTACAGAGCCATAGTAACAAAAACAGCATGGTACTGGCACAAAAACAGACATGTAGCCGGGCGTGGTGGCGCACACCTTCAATCCCAGCACTCGGGAGGCAGAGGTAGGAGGATCACCGTGAGTTCAAGGCCAACCTGAGACTACATAGTGATTTCCAGGTCAGCCTGAGCCAGAGTGACACCCTACCTAAAACAAAAAAAAAAAAAAAAAAAAAAAAAAAAAACCAGACATACCAATGGAACAGAATAGAGGACCCAGATATAAGTCTGGGTAGCTATAGCCACCTGATCTTTGACAAAAATGCCAAAAATAGCCGGGCGTGGTGGCGTATGCCTTTAATCCCAGCACTCGGGAGGCAGAGGTAGGAGGATTGCTGAGAGTTCGAGGCCACCCTGAGACTACATAGTTAATTCCAGGTCAGCCTGGACCAGAGTGAAAACCCTAAAAAAAAAAAAAAAAAAAAAAAAAAAAGCCAAAAATACTCATTGAAGAAAAGATAGCTTCTTCAGCAAATGGTGCTGGGAAAATTGGATATGTATCTGTAGAAGGATGAAAATAGATCCTTATCTCTCTCCATGCACAATAATTAAGTCCAAATGGATCAAAGACCTTAATATCAAATCTGAAACTCTGGAACAGCTAGAGGAAAAAGTAGGGGAAATCCTTGAACCTATTGGTCTTATATCTTATAAGGTATCTTATATTGGTCTTATATCTTATATCATATCTGCAGAAGAGGTGGAAGAAAGAATGTAAGTGCCAAAGGAAGAGTAGGACTCCTTACAACATGCTCCTCCAGACACAAAATGGCCTGGATATTCATGACCTCACAGTGCCTGACACTACCTACACAAGACCATCATAATAGGAGGAAAAGATGATGACATCAAAACTTAAAGAAAGCCTAATTAAGAGGGGGAGGGGATATGATGGAGAGTGGAGTTTCAAAGGGGAAAGTGGGGGGAGGGTGGGATGTTGTCAATAAAAAAATAAAAATAAAAAATAAAATAAAATATAACTATTGAATAGATGAAAAAAAAAAAAAGTATTTAGAGCAGGGCATGTTTGCGCACCCTTTAATCCCAGCACTCAGGAGGCAGAGGTAGGAAGGTTGCCATGAGTTCGAGGCCACCCTGAGACTACATAGTGAGTGCCTCATCAGCCTGGGCTAGAGCGAGACCCTATCTTGAAAAACCTAAATAAATAAAGTATTTGCAGGACTGGAGAGATGGCTTAACTGTTAAGGCCTGCAAAGCTAAAGGATCCAGGTTCAATTCCCCAGGATCCTCGTAAGCCAGATGTATAAGGCGGTGCATGCATCTGGAGTTTATTTGCAACAGCTGGTGGCCCTGGCATGTCCATTCTCTCTCTCTGTCAATTTCTCTCTCTCAAATAAATAAGTAAATACATAAATATAAAAATAAATTTAAAAATATTTTTGCCGGGTGCAGTGACACATGCCTTTAATTCCAGCACTTAGAAGGCTGAGTAGGAGGAATGCTGTAAGTTTGAGGCCACCCTGAGACTACATAATGAATTCCAGGCCAGCCTGGGCTAGATTAAGACCCTATCTCAAAAAAAAAAAAAAAAAAAAAAAAAAAAACAGTACTCAGGAGGCAGAGGTAGGAGAGTTACTGTAAGTTCGAGGCCACCCTGAGACTCCATAGTGAATTCCAGGTCAGCCTGGGCTAAAGTGAGACCCTACCTTGAAAAACAAAAAAAAAAAAATAATAATAATAATAAAAATAATTTTAAAAAAATTCATTTGCCAGCAGAGAAATGGAGAGAGAAAAAGAAAGGGAGGGAGAGAGTATGGGTACACCAGGGCCTCTTGCCACTGAAAATAAATTCCAGATGTGTGCATCTGGCTTTATTGAGGTAATGGGGAATCAAACCCAGGCTGTCAGGCTTTACAAGCAAGGATTTTAAAAAAATATTTTATTTATTTATTTGAGAGAGAGAGAGAGAGAGAGAAAGGCAGATAGAAAAAAAGAGAATGAGCATACCAGGTCCTCTAGCCACTGCAAATGAACTTCAGATGCATGCACCTCCTTGTGGAGCTGGCTGACATGGGTCCTGGGGAATCGAACTGGGGTCCTTAGGCTTCTCAGGCAGATACCTTAACCTCTAAGCCATTTCCCCAGCCCACAAGCAAGGATCTTTTAACCACTGAGTCATCTTCCCAGCCTAGTATTTTAAAAAATTTACTTATTTTATTTGCAAGCAGAGAGGGAATGAGAGCGAGCAAGAGAGAGAGAAAGAGCATATATATGTGTGTACTAGAACCTCTTGCCACTGTAAATGAACTCCAGATGCATGCGCTATTTTTGTATATCTGGTTTTACATAGGTATTAGGGAGTTAAACCTAGACTTCAGGTTTGTAAGCAAGTGCCTTTAATCACTAAAGCATCTTCCCAGACCTATTTTCTTTTTTATATATTTCTAAATATTTTATTTATTATTTGCAAGGAAAGAGAGAAAGAAGAGAGAGAAGACCCAGGCGTGGTGGTGCACACCTTTAATCCCAGCACTCAGGAGGCAGAGGTAGAAGGATCACAGTGAGTTTGAGGCCACCCTGAGACTACATAATGAATTCCAGCTCAGCCTGGGCTAGATCCAGACCCTACCTCCAATAAACAAAAAGAAGGAAGAGGAGAGATAGAGAATGAATGGGTGCATCAGGGCTTCTTGCCACTGCAAATGAACTCCAGATGCATGCACCACTTTGTGCATCTGGCTTTACATGGGTACTGGAGAACTGAACCTGGACCATTAGGCTTTGCAAGCAAGTGCCTTTAACCCATCTCTCCAGCCCCTCCTTTTTATATTTTTTGTTTGTTTTCTCAAGGTAGGGTCTCACTCTATCCCAGGCTGATCTGGAATTCACTATGTAGTCTCAGCCTGGCCTTGAATTCACAGCGATCCTCCTACATTGGCCTCCCGAGTGCAGGGATTAAAGGTGTACGTCTGGTCCCTTTTTATATTTTATTGAGAACTTTAATATATGAACATACTGAGCTGGAGAATGGGCACACCTGGACTTTTTTTTTTTTTTTACTACAAACTCCAGGCATATGCAACACTTTGTGCATTTGGTTTTATGTGGGTACTGGGGAATTGAACCTAGGCCATCAGGCTGTGTAAACAAGCACTTTCAGCTAGCTCCTCAGCCCCAAAATAATAATTAATAATATTAATATTATTAATAATAATAATGATAATTATTATTATTTTGGTGTTTTTGGGAGAGAGACAGAGAGAGAGAGAGAGAGAGAGAGGTAGAGAAGACAGAGATGGGCATGCCAGCAGTCTCTCAGCTGCTGCGAACAAAATCCAGATGTGTGTGCCCCCTTTTGATCAAGTGCGGCATTGCGCCCTTGCATCACTTTGCATCTGGCTAAACGTGGGACCTGGAGATTGGAACCACTGGAGTTTGGAACCAGTGTTCTTAGGCTTAGGAGGCAGGCGCCTTAACTGCTAGGCCATCTCTCCAGCCCTATTTTGGTTTTTTGAGGTAGGGTCTCACTCTAGTCCATGCTGATCTGGAATTCACTCTGTAGTCTCAGAGTGGCCTCCAACTCACCATGCTTGCCTCCCCAATTTTTTTTTTCCAGGTAGGGTCTCACTCTAGCTCAGGCTGACCTATAATTCACTATGTAGTCTCAGGGTGGCCTTGAACTCACGGCAATCCTCCTACCTCTGCCTCCTGAGTGCTGGGATTAAAGGCGTGCACCACCACCCAGCTTTGTTTTTTTGTTTTTGAGGTCTCACTAGCTCAGGCTGACCTGGAATTCACTATGTAGTCTCAGGGTAGCTTCAAACTCACGGTGATCCTCCTACCTCCACCTTCCGAGTGCTGGGATTAAAGTCATGCACCACCACACCCGGCTTGAGTTCTAAATCTTATTATAAAAGATTTCCAGATTTAATAAGGGTTAAAATCCAAAAACAACAAACCAAATAACCCAATTAAAAATGGCAAAGCACACTGGGCATGGAGGATAATAGCAGTAGACTCAGATAGTGATTAGGAAAATTAAATGAGTTAGTACCTACAAAACAGAGCTTAGCACGTCTTTAATCCCAGCACTCGGGAGGCAGAGGTAGAAGGATCACTGTGAGTTCAAGGCCACCCTGAGACTACATAGTGAATTCCAGGTCAGCCTGGGCTGGAGTGAGACCCTACCTCGAAAAACCCAAAAAAAAAAAAAAAGGCAAAGCAGGGCTGAAGAGATTGCTTAGTGGTTAGGGTGCTTGCTTACAAGCCTGATGGCTCAGGTTTGAATCACCAGTCCCCTATGTAAAGTTAGATGCACATGCATCTAGAGTTCATTTGCAGTGGCAGGAGGCCCCTGATGGGTGTGCCCTTGATGCATGCACACACACACACACACACACACACACACACACACACACACTCACTCTCTCTCTCTCTCTCTCTCTTTCCCAGCTTGCAAATAAAAATAAGTAAAGGGGCCAGGTGTGGTGGTGTATGCCACTAATCCCAGCACTTGGCAGGCAGAGGTAGGATTGCCATGAGTTCAAGGCCACCCTGAGACTACTGAGTGAATTCCAGGTCAGCCTGGGCTAGAGCAAGATCCTACCTTAAAAAAGCAAAAAATAAAAATAAAATAAAATAAAAAAACAAGTAAAGGGGCTGCAGAGATGGCTTAGTGGTTAAGGCACTTGCCTGCAAAGCCTAACAACTGTAGTTCAATTCCCCAATATCCATATGGAGCCAGTGTCTAGAGGCTCTGGTGTGCCCATTCTCTTTGTCTCTCTTCTATCTCTCTCTGCTTGCAAATAAATAAAATATTAAACAAGTAAAAAGAATTCAGATTCTACTCCCAAGGAGGCACATCAAAAAAAAAAAAAGTGGGGCATGCCTTTAATCCCAGCACTTGGGAGGCAGAGGTAGGAAAATTGCTGTGAGTTCAAGGCCACCCTGAGACTACGTAGTGAATTCCAGGTCAACCTGGGCTAAAGTAAGACACTAACTCGTAAAAAGGGGAGGGGACTGGAGAGATAGCTTAGCGATTAAGGTGCTTGCTTGCAAAGCCAAAGGACCCAGGTTCAATTCCCCAGGACCCACATAAGCCAGATGCATAGGGTGGCGCATGCATCTGGAGTTTGTCTGCAGTGGCTGTAGGCTCTGACATGCCCATTTTCTCTCTCTATCTGTGCTTCTTTCTTACTCTGTCTCTCTCAAATAAGTTTTTTTTTTTTTAAAAAAAAAAGCCAAGAGTAGTTCATACCTATAATCCTAGCACTTGGGGGTTGAGGTGGGAGTGTAAGGGTGGGAGGCCAATTTTGACCATAGAGTGAGTTCCAGGTGAGCCAGGACTAGAATGGGACTTTGTCTCCTAAGAACAAGAGAGGAAGAGAATTGGCATGAATCACATTCAAGATATCAACATAAGCCGGGCGTGGTGGCGCACGCCTTTAATCCCAGCACTCGGGAGGCAGAGGTAGGAGGATCGCTGTGAGTTCGAGGCCACCCTGAGACTACATAGTGGATTCCAGGATAGCCTGGACCAGAGTGAAACCCAAACAGAGTGAAAACCAAAAAAAAAAAAAAAAAAAAAAAAAAAAAAAAAAGATATCAACATAAAGCCAGATGTGGTGGTGCATGCCTTTAATCCCAGCACTCGGGAGGCAGAGGGTAGGAAGATTGCCATGAGTTCAAGGCCACCCTGAGACTACATAGTTAATTCCAGGTCAGCCTGGACCAGAGTGAGAAAAACAACTTCGAAAACCAAAAAGAAACAAAGATATCAACATAAGAGGGACTAAGGAGGCAGGGCATGAATTTGAATCCCCAGCAACCACATAAAATGGTGAGCACTGTAATTCCAGTGCTGGGGAGGTGGTGACAGGGCATCACTGAACGTTTTCACTGAACACTACCTACATACTCTCTTAGCCCTCAGTCTATGGGTGCCAGAGCCTCTGTGGGGATTCTGCCACTATGCTAATTTTTAATTTATTGTTTCTCCAAGTTCACCTTCCACTACTCTCTGTTACAAGATCATAGTCTGAAGTGGATGTTAAACTTGTCAGTAGAGGGCACTGGAGGGACAGTGCAAGAGGGAGGAGCGCTTCATGGTTCTGGTCCTACTAAGGTTTCAGTTTTGTTGCCCTCGCTGCCGTTTTGCTGGAGTGGGTATGGGGACATCTCAGTGGTCCTCTGTAGTAGATGCATGTGCAAACAAAGGGCGTTTGGGACCTTCTTTACAACCTTCTTACCCTGTCCCCCCAACACCACATGCTTCATTTGCATAAATGGACTTCTGACACTTGGACACTACCAGTGTTGGCCTTCATTTAGCTTTCTCTGGTACTTAACTGTGGTACAGCAGTGGACTTCTGTAGTCATCGGGTTTTGTTTTGCTTTTTCTTTTCTTCTCATCACTGAACTAGCTGTCTTAGTGCCTTTACTCTCTCTAGTACCCAGGATCCAGGGCTTGATTCCAGTAATGACATGCTACTCTATAGTACTTGATCCCTCCTGACAGATCTGCAGGCACTCCCACCCCCACCCGGAGCAGATCTCACCAGGAATATCAGTCTCCTGCACAGTACACTGGCTACAGTTCTTGGTTCCAGCAGTGCTCACTGACAAGTAGCTTTGCCTAGCACTCCAGAGAGAAGATTGATTGTTAGGAAGCTCCATTGGTGAGGCACAGTGGTGGCTCCTCTGCCCTGCTAGTTCAGATGAAGCCAGGACCTAAGCCTTTGTGGGAAGACTCTTCCTTAATGTTCTCAGCTCTAGGGATAGTAGCTGATCTTTATTTATTTATTTGAGAGAGAGAGAGGCAATTAGAGAAAGAATGGGCATGCAAGGGCTGCTAGCCACTGCAAATGAACTCCAGACACGTGTGCCACCTTGTGTATCTGGCTTTTTGTGGGCCCTGGACAATCAAACCCGGGTTCTTTGGCTTTGCAGACAAACACTTTAATTGCTAAGCCATTTCTCCAGCCCATGGCTCATTTTTATATCTGCAACTTCTGCATTCTTAGCTTTAGCTAATTCTCTTATTAATAATTCTTTGCTGGTTTGTTTGAGACAGGGCTGTATTTTCTAGGCTGACTTCAATTTGTGATCCACCTGCCTCAGCCTCCCAAGTGCTTGGATTATAGGTGTGCACCCTGATACCCTGCTATGCATTTGCTTATGCACTCACTTGCAAAGGCTGCAGGAAGACATAGAGGACCCTCCTTTTTCACTCTTCCACCTTTATTTCCCCAAGACACTCTCTCATTGAACCTGGAGCTCCTGTTTTCTACTTAGACTGACTCTGCCCCGCCCCAAGCCATGGGTATTGGGGATTGAATTTAGGTCTAGGTCTTCATGCTTGCACAGAAAATGTTATAACCCATCTAGCCATCTCCACAGCCTGTCAGCATTTGGGTGGGTGGGTGGGTGTGGTTTTTTTAGGTAGGGTCTTGCTCTGACCCACGCTGACCTGGAATTCACTATGTAGTCTCAAGGTGGCCTCAAACTCACAGCAATCCTCCTACCTCTGCCTCCCAAGTGCTGAGATTAAAGGCGTGTGCCACCACGCCAGCTGATTATTGTATTGTATTGTATTGTATTGTATTGTATTGTATTGTATTGTATTGTATTGTATTGTATTTATTTATTTATTTATTTATTTATTTTGGTTTTTCCAGATAGGGTCTCACTCTAGCTCAGGCTGACCTGGAATTCACTATGTAGTCTCAGAGTGGCCTCGAACTCATGCCGATCCTCCTACCTCTGCCTCCCAAGTGCTGGGATTAAAGGCATGCGCCACCACGCCCGGCTCTGCATATTGTATTTTAAACTTGGTGTCTTCCTGCTTCAGTCCCTCAAATTCTGAGATTATAGGCATGCTCCATTACACCCGGCTTTAACTTACCTGTTGGCTTCCTTAAGTAAAAATGCAGCATATAATTGAATAATTTTTAAAAATTCTGGTGGATGTGATGACATATGTCTGTAATCCTAGCATTTGGGAAGTAGAGGATCTGGAGTCCAAGGTCAACCTCAGCTATATATTGACTTTGAGACCAGCCTCAATGAGACCTATATGAAACCCTATTTAAAAAAAAAAATAGGGGGCTGGAGAGATGGCTTAGCTGTTAAGGCGCCTGCCTCCTAAGCCTAAGAACGCTGGTTCCAATCTCCAGAGGTTCCAATCTCCAGGTCCCACGTTTAGCCAGATGCAAAGTGACGCAAGGGTGCAATGCCACACTTGCCCACAAGGGGGCGCACACATCTGGATTTCATTCCCAGCAGCTGAGAGACTGCTGGCGCACCCATCTCTATCTGTCTTCCTCTCTCTCTCTCTCTCTCTCTCTTCTCTCTCTCTCTCTGTCTTTCTCCAAAAAAAAAAAAAATAGGTCTGTAAATTTAAAAAAAAAAAAGACTATTTGATAGAGGGTGGATTTGAGAGGGGGAGAATGTAAGTGGGGGAGGGAATTATCATGGTTTATTGTCTGTAATTATGGACATTGTCAATAAAAAAAAAAAAAAAAGAGCCAGGTGTGGTGACACACACCTTTAATCCCAGCACTTGGGAGGCAGAGGTAGGAGGATCACTGTGGGTTCAAGGCCACCCTGAGACTACATAGTGAGTTCCAGATCAGCCTGGCCTAGAGTGAGACCCTACCAAAAAAAAAAAAAAAAAAAAAAAAAAAAAAAAAAAAAAAAAAAAGGGCTAGAGAAATGGTTTACAGGTGAAGTTGCTTGCCTGCAAAGCCAAAGGACCCAGGTTTGATTCCCAGGACCCACATAAGACAGAAGCACAAGGTGGCACATGCATCTGGAGTTCATTTGCAGCAGCTGAAGTCCCTGGCACACCCACTCTCTATCTGCCTCTTTTTCTCTCTCAAATAAATAAAATAAAATAAAATAGCCAGGCATTGGTGATGCACACCTTTAATCCCAGCACTCAGGAGGCAGAGGTAGGAGGA
The DNA here is from genome assembly GCA_036365145.1 of Orientallactaga sibirica. NCBI lineage: Eukaryota > Metazoa > Chordata > Mammalia > Rodentia > Dipodidae > Orientallactaga > Orientallactaga sibirica. Next base: position 4,248,617 of record JAEOAD010000888.1, read on the forward strand.
TTACCAAGAGTTCAAGGCCACCCTGGGACTACCTAGTGAATTTTAGGTCAGCCTGGGCTAGCATGAGATCCTACCTTGAAACCCACCCCCCCAAAAAAAATTAGTACATCTTATTTCTCTGAAATTGGAAACACACTAAAAAAATTAGTAATGTAACTACTCAAAATAAAAATTATGAAGCTGAGTGTGGTGGCGCATGCTTTTAATCCCAGTGCTCAAGGGGCAGAGGTAGGAGGATCGCTATGTGTTCAAGGCCAGCCTGAGACTACATAGTGAACCCCAGGTCAGCCTGTGCTAGTGACCCTATCTTGAAAAGCCAAAAAATAAATAAAAATAAAAATAAATAAATAAAAATTATGGTTACTTGAAAGTCCAATTAAGAAAAATTCACTTAAGTATATTTGTGGAAAATAATCTCCCATTTATATCCGATTGGAAAACAACCTCTCATTTACATCCAATTATAGAATTTTATTTCCCTTTTTTGGTTTTACAAGGTAGGGTTTTGTTTTAGCCCAGGTGAACCTGGAATTCACTGTGTAATCTCAGGGTGGCCTTGAACTCACAGCAATCCTCCTACCTCTGCCTCCTGAGTGCTGGAATTAAATGTAAAAAATAAAAACCAATGTCAAAAAAAAAAAAAAAACCAACCCCTTTCTTTTTCAAGGTAGGGTCTCGCTCTAGCTTAGGCTGACCTGGAATTAAAGGATTAAAGACATGCATCGCCACACCCAGCAAGGTCAAAGTTTTGAGTTAGAATCACTGTCATGTTAGATGCTTCCTCAGTTATTATTTATTCTCTAAAATGAAGAGGAATTGGAGGAGTAATAATATCCAATATCACAGGCAAACACCTTGGTTTACCTTTTTATCATACCCGTGTTGTAGTTAAAAAAATTGAATATAGAAGCTGGGCATGGTGGTACAAGCCTTTAATCCTAGCACTAGTGTGGTAGAAAAGAAACTAAAAGTTGAACTGATTCACTGGGTGACTGTAAGAGTTAATTGCTGAGGAGCTAAAACTTATCTTTGTCAGCAGATGGAAAAATTCCAAAGAAGGAACTGTCCAGAAAGGGCCCAAAGGGATGATAAGAAGGAAAGACAGTTTAGGCTAAAACAAAGTAAAATGGAGTTCATTGTTAGGGTGGCCTGACTACAGAAATGATTGATATGCAAATTGTCACATCTTGTTTGTTCACATTTACCTCCCCTTGGCTATGAAAACTGTAAAATGGAAATAAAATCTCCACTGGGGCCAAAGCTGGTTTGGAGGGCTACCTCAAGCTTTTTGGCTCCTGGGTAATAAACTCCTCTACTTTCATTCATTCTGGCATTAGAATGATCTTTCCAGAGAATTTCTGCAACAGTAGGAGGATCTCTATAAGTTCGAGGCTACCCTGAGACTACATAGTAAATTCCAGGTCAGCCTGGGCCAGAGTGAAACCCTACCTTGAAAAAACAAAACAAAACAAAACAAAAAAAAAAAAAATTGAAAATAGGGCTGCAGAGTTCAAATAAATAAAATAAATAAGTAAATAATAAAATAAAATAAAATATGCAAACACTGCAGAACAGAAAAAAAAAAAAAGAAGAAGAAGAAAATAGGGCTGGAGAGATGGATCAGTGGTTTAAGTACTTGTCTGCAAAGCCTAAGGACCATAGTTCAATTTCCCAGTACCCAGGTAAAGCAAATGCACAAAATAGTGCATCTAGAGTTTTGTGCAGCCACTGGTGGCCCTGGTGTGCCCATTCTCTCTCTCTTCTATCTCTCTCTCTGTTTACAACTAAATAAATAAAAACATTTTTAAAATGGAAAATAAATGTTTTCTCATATAAAATGCTTACTTTGAAACAGGCAATTTTTGTGGCTGGAGAGATGACTCAGCAGTTAAGGTGCTTGCCCTCATGTATGGTACAATGCAGGTCAGGCCCTAGCCAGAACGCATGCTAAAAGAAACCAGGAAGTGGCTTCTGTGGACGGAGCATCCTGCACAGGCCTGGCATGACAACAGGACAGTCCCATGCTCGTGAGCAACCTGCTGCAAGATGATCAGGCTGTCATTGGTCACAAGAAGGGGACAACCCCATACAATGATTGGCCAGCCAAACCCTTTAAACCCCCTACACTTCCTTGAATAAACGAGTTTTCAGCAGCTCACCCTCTGCCTGCTTCCACCCAACTCCCGGAGTCTGTGTCATGACTCCGCGGTTCTCACCCCCTACTCGGTGGAGACCATGCCATCCCTCCTGGGCTGGCCCTAGGAGGGACCCCAATATCTGGCACCTGAATAGGGACCCTCTCCCCCTTGGCGTTGGCAAGACGCCCCCTTCTTGATCGTCGGTAATTAGGCCCCTTGCTGTTCTGTGTGCTGATGGCTGACTGAGGGTGAGCGGACAGCCCCCTCGTCTCCCCTTTTCCTTTTCCTCATCCTTTTCCCTGGCAGGACGGCACACATCGCCGCAGGGTCCCGAAGCCCATGTCGGCCTCTCCACTCTCAGTTCATCCCAGTGAAAACACATAAGGGTCTGACCCACCTGATTTTGGAACCAAGGCAAGGCTGTTGGCTGAGCTTCCCTGGAGACACTGTGTGGGCATACGGCCATGGAGTAATGACCCATGGAAGTCCCCCACTAAGCACAAGACACGTGGGTCCTAAACATTCTATCCATGTGTCTCAGCTGACCCCAGCAATAGGTATTGTGGTTTGCATGATTATCCTTTGGGCTATCATTTTTTATCTGGGTTATCATTTTCTCAGTCTCCTCGATTCAGAAATGTCCGAGCCTAGTGCCCCCCCCCATGCTTTTCCTAGGCTTCATTTTAACCAGTATGTTTCACTGTATTCCTCCCCTTCAAGCACACCTTTGCCTTTTTGCTTATTAATGCCTCTTATGGTAATGCTACCCTCCAACCAGCCATCAGTTCCTTTACAACTCCTTTGATTGCATTGGTCTGCTACCATTAAGGACACTCAATGCTACTATTTATGGCGCTAAGGGTGAGCTCACAACAGTCACCCAACATCTGTTTATGTTCAAGCCCCCTATTGTTTTGTCTTGGTCCCAACACTCCATGCCTCCACCTTTTTACTCTCTTCCAGGGGCTTTCTCAATTAGGCGCCAATTGGCTTTGCAGCTGTTTCTCCTGATGATAACTTTACATTTTTTTCTTCAACCTTTCCTCCCTCCTTATCCTGGCAGGAATCCTAGTTATTCTCGTCTTCATGCTGATCCTTTTCAGATGTCTCAGAATTTTTTCTTTTCTTTTCTTTTCTTTTTTGGTTTTTCAAGGTAGGGTCTCACTCTAGTCTAGACTGGCCTGGAATTCACTATGTAGTCTCAGGATGGCCTCAAACTCACAGAGATCCTCCTACCTCTGCTTCCCAAGAGCTGGGATTAAAGGCATGTGCCACCATGCCTGGCTTCAGAACTTTTGCTCAGCGTATCCCCACCATCCAAACATACAAGGTTCTACACTACAGGGAGCCATTTATCAATGGGAAGAGGCAACCGCTCATGAACCACCATATGATATCTTATCTGCCTTTTCTCATTTGTAAACCTGTCCTACCCCAGTCTTTTTCAGGTTCTATAGTGGATTCTTGCTCGCTGGGACCGTTTGCAGGCCACAGAGCCACCACCACTTGGCCCTCCCATGCCTCCTAGGTGACAGCCACACCCCTAGGGTTTTCTCACCAGGATGGAGGGTAGTCAGTGATGGGCAAGACCCCATGAGATGGGGCAACCTAAGACAGGCACCATCGCATGTGATGATCCCTTGGGGCCTGGGTGTTGGGCCCTAAGAGGCCCAGGAGTGAGGCCTAGTGGAACTTCCTGAGCCTGACTAGAGTTTAGCGACCTGTCTTTGGCCTACTCCCGCTTAGGAGTGACTCAGCAAAGCCTAAGCCAAAACTGCCTCCACCCAGCTCCTGCTGACATGGTGAAATACTATTGCCCCTTACACCTTTATCCCATCCTGAGACCCACCCTCTTTCTCAAAGCTATATAAACACCTTCCTACTAAAATAAAACGAGTTCCTACTTTGACAAGACTCCCGACCCAGTGTGTTTTTCTCTCCGGTGTCTTAGAGGAGGGGGTCTGGGTCGCCAACACTCATCATCCTGCTCAGCCCCAAGAGGAGCTGCTGGACCAGCTTTCTTCAGCCCTACCTGCCGGGGGGAAACTGGCAGACTGGTGCCCCGTGTGAGGAACTCTCTTTCCTGCCTATGGAAGTACGCTGATGGTCCAATCGGTCTGCGGATGGGTGTACCCTCATAAATTATGAGGTAGTCTTTATATCTAACATTCTAACCTTTGCTTCTGTAACTTGTGCTTGCTTATCAACATCTTTTTGTTTCCTTTCTCTTTCCTTTCACTTTCGGGTTGTCGGCAAGCCGCATCTGCAGCACCTGTATTTCTGAATGGGTCATGTATTCCTGGTGGACACACCACGTGGGCAGACCTGGAGGAGACTCAAAGCGTTTTGCCCCCTCATTTGAGGGGGGGCTCCATCCTGGAAGACAGAGCAAACCTGCTGGGGAGATCTGCTCCCATCTGTGCTGTGTTTGGTATCATCGAGCCGTCCCCTAAGGACACAGGCTTGTCTGGCCATCACGGATCTAAATCTAAACTTAATTCTACAACATGTTTAGCTATTTTTTGGGCCTTTGTGCTTTTGTTGTACTCGTGTGTATTACTGTTGCCCTGATTTTACAATACTCCTGCAATGTGGCTTAAAAGTAAAACAAAAAAACCTCCATGGCTTTTGGGACAAAACTCTTATTTTAGCCCCATGGATTAGTTCAATCCGACTTGCCATAATTGCCAGCCTTAAAGGCTTCTCCGTGGAGGAGTTCATTTCTGCCCTTAACAAAAGCTGTAAGGAAAAACTAAAACTGGCTTTTAAAATCTCGTTCCTCCCAAGGCCGCCACACAAACCACCACCGGCCCGCTGTCTTTTCAGCCCGTAACCACCGCCTATGGCAATAGCACTCACAACCACACCACCCCCTCTTTACCTTTGGAAGGACCTCGGCCTTATCCATCCTGGACACACCCAGGCAGCTGCCAGTTCACTAACACACACCATTGCCCCACCCTTCGCTGCCTTACCATTAACGTAGGGCCGGAGGCAAAATCCATGCCCTGATACCCGACCCCCCTCTCTGCTCTGGCTCTTATCCACAAGGCAGCCCAGAAATCTGGCATTGACTCTTACTGTAAACAGGTCCTTTTACATACAATGGGCCATCCACCTCCAGACTTACTGAGCACATTCGCTCACACACCGGTCTGCCTGACTTTATTGCTAATGGGGATTCGCAGGTAGACAAATTTATTGCTGTCTCCTCCTTGCCACCCTTAGAACAAGCTAAACATTTAAACCAAATGTTCCATCTATCCCCCTTAATGATTCAAGCCCGCTTCCTACTTAATGTCACTGGGGGCTGATCTTAAGGTATTAATGGTGGGTTTAAGATTCCATTGTAAAGATATGAAAAGTGTGCCCAGTAGGAGTTCCTAAAGTGTGCTGGAGTTTTTGGCTGTAGTTTTTGCTCCTGTGTGCTGTGTGGCTGGTTGGTTTTTTTTTTTTTTTTTTCCTCTCTCTTGCTTGGCCCTGTGAAGGCAGGCCAACTTCTTCTGCCATTATGGAACTTCCCTAGATCTATAAGCTTCAACATCTCAAAGGCCATCAAAATTTACCAGGATTCCTCTCTAAAAAAAAAAAAAAAAAAAAAAAAAAAAAAAAAAATTGGCTGACAAACTGGCTTCTCTGCCTCAGTGTAATACAGTCTCAAAGCTACACGCTTCCACTTATTAACCCACATAAAGTGGAGGGGCCTTAAACATGAATATCCCCACGTGCCAGTCAAGGACCTTAAAAAAAAATTGTCCAAACTTACAAATCCTGTCAGCCTTTCCTCCAGGTACTTCCTCATCAAACTACAGGAGCCAATCCTCAAGGGCTATGCCCTAATCACCTTTGGCAGATTGACGTTACACACTATTCTCCATTTGGAAAACTTAAATATATTTTTCTCTCAGTTGATACTTTCTCCCATGCTTGCTGGGCATCGGCACATGCCGGGGAAAAGATTAAACATGCTATTAGCCATATGCTTCAATGCTTTGCCACCCTTAGATTGCCAGATCAAGTCAAATTTTCTAATAATGGCCCCTGCTTTGTAAGCAGGGCCTTTATAGATTTCCTCCAAACCTGGAAAATCTCACATTCCACAGGCATCCCGTATAACCCACGGGGCCAGGCCATCATGGAAAGATATAATCAAACTCTCAAGTCTCAATTACAAAAACAAAAGGGGGAATCCCTACCCCCACACGACCAACTGAAAAAGGCATTATTAACCCTAAATATTTTTTTGTTTTTTTTATTTATTTATTTTTGGTTTTTCAAGGTAGGGTCTCACTCTGGCTCAGGCTGACCTGGAATTCACTATCTAGTCTCAGGGTGGCCTTGAACTCTTGGCGATCCTCCTACCTCTGCCTCCCAAGTGCTGGGATTAAAGGCATGCACCACCACGCCCGGCAAAATTTTAAATTTTTCTAAAGAAGATAGACGCTTGTCCCCTTTTCAAAAACATTGGAACTCAGCTGTTACTTACAGATCCATCTGGGTCAAATAAAGGGACCCATTGACTGGGACCTAGAGAGGACCAGACCCCCTCCTCACAGCAGGGAGAGGGTTTTGATGTGCCTTTCCTCAAGAGGTAAAAAGACCCATTTGGGTACCAGCAAGAGACCTAAAATATTTACCCCAACAAGGGGACAATGACAATCAACTCTCCAGGGAGTGTTCCACCCCTGAGAACTGTGCCTCTGTTTCTTCCCCAGGAACGATTGGAGGTGTGGATGCTGCTAGACCCAAATGAAGGCAGAAAAGCTCCAGAAAGATTTGGAGAAGAGGAGACGGGACTTCCAAGACAACCCACTGTGGACGGGCTTACATGGCTTTTTACCCTACCTTCTCCCTCCCCTGGGACCCCTCCTTCTCCTTCTTATCCTCACTGTCGGGCCCTGTGTAATTAATAAGATTACACAATTCATTCACCAACAGCTAGAGGCAATTAAACTTCATCAGGTCAAAATACCACAGGCTTGCAACTCAGGAGCCAGGCTCTTCCTCTGAATGGCTGTCCTCCTAACGTCCCTCCCCCACCCTCTATGGAACCAATGACGGGTAAGATCTCAGACAGGCTGAAAAAACCCAAGACAGGTCACGGAGTGGATTTTCGATGAGCTAGAGGCATGGTACCCAGTGACGGGTAAGATCCCCGGAGGGGGACAACCTAAGACAGGGGCCATGATCTCTGCCGTTCTTACAAAAACAAAAGGGGGAGATGTTGGGCCCTAAGAGGCCCGGGTGTGAGGCCTAGTGGAACTTCCTGAGCCTGACTAGAGTTTAGCGACCTGTCTTTGGCCTACTCCTGCACAGGCCTGGTGTGAAAACAGCTACAGTCCCATGCTTGCGAGCAACCTGCTGCAAGATGCTCTGCCCAGAGACAGGCTATCATTGGTCACAAGAAGGGACCACCCCATACAATGATTGGCCAGCCAAATCCTTTAAACCCCCTACACTTCCTTGAATAAACGAGTTTGCAGCAGGTCACCCACTGCCTGCTTCCACCCAACTCCCGAAGTCTGTGTCGTGACTCCATGCATCTCACCCCCTACTCGGCAGAGACCCTGCTGTCCCTGCTGGGCTGGCTCTAGGAGGGACCCCAAAACCCTCAGAGCCTAATGGACCTGGGTTGGAGTCCACAGTAGCCACATAAAGCCAATGCACAAAGTGGTACATACATCTGGACTTTGTTTGCAGTGGCTAGAGGCCCTGTCATGCTCATTCTTTCTCTTATTGTCTGTCTCTCTCTGCTTGCAAATAAATAAACAAATAATTAAAAAGGCAACTTAACTTGCATTCTAAAATTTAAGCCCTTTAAGTATCAAAAAGTTACCCTCTTAAGCCTTAAGTGTTAGGTTGGACCAAGTCCCAAGATGGAGTCACAGAAATGACAAAATGGTGATAAGATGAGAAGAGGCCTTACAGGAAAATACAAGAACCAAGCTGACCACATTTCTCAGAAACCACCTGACACATTGTTTCCCCTTGCCTCTAGGCCACAGTTTCCTGCTTACCTTAGCTCAAGAGCCACCTAACCTCTGTTTTGGTGACAAATCCTAACTGCCTGACCATAATCTTGTGATTAACAGGAAAATTCCCCTGAAGAAACTCCCCTACCTAACTTCACAAACAAGTCCCCCATTCCCCTATCCTGCATCCAGAACATAGGTCTTATAAAACCTAACCTTTGAAAACCCAAAGGTGGTGTTCTCTTCTCTCACGAGACAGCCTGGTGGCTCATGTATTTCTCAAATAAACTTTTGCTTTGTTTCAGAGTGGTGTTGCGTGGTCTGGTCATTCTTGACCTTTACATTTGGTGCCGTGACTCAGATAGGAGGCTCTTTGGGTGGCCAGACCACCTATCCCCAACCAGACCACCAAACTGCCCCTGACCCTCTGAAGGCTTTGGACCATGTCTGCCTTGTACAGGCTTTCCCACCCACCACAATTTGGCCCCACTCTTCTTCCCCTCTTTGTCTCCTCCCTCCTTCTTGGTAAGTGTCCCTCATGGGTGGACCTGTTCTCAGGTTTATCCCTTCTCATCTAAGCTGTGTCAACACACCATACTACACCCCTTGCCCACTTCTGGGCACCCCAGGTCTCGAGAAAGACACACTCTTGACCCCTCGGGTCTCTCTCTCTCTCTCTCTCTCTCTCTCTAGAGTACTGAGCCCTAAGGGGCACCTTTCAGCTCAGTTTACCAGTTTCAGGACACTTTCCTCTTTCCTTCTCTATTTCTTTCCTTCTATCTCAACTTTCCTCCTTTACTGTCTCCTTTTCATGTCTGCACCTCTCACCCAAGATGTGAAACAAGATCTCTAAGCCAGTCCCAATCACTCCCCTGGCTTGTTTCATTAAGAACTTAAAACCACTACACTACAGGATATTAAACTTGCCACTTACATTTTACTGTAATCTGGCTTGGCCATAATATAAATTGGACAACCGGCCTATATGGCCAGAAAATGGTATTTTTGATTTCCAAATTCTTGCTGATTTAGATAACTTCTGCCACTGCATAGGCAAGTGGTCCAAAATTCCCTATATAACAAACATTTTTCATTCATGTGCTTCTCCTTCTCTCTGCTCTGCTTGTCCTACTCACCAGATTCTTCTAGCCAAGACCTTGGGGACAAAATCAAATTCAACACTCCTTCTTTGTTCTCCTCCACTTTCAGCTCTTGATCCCAATGCCATTGACAACCTGCCCCCTACTGCTACTCCTGATACTCCTCAGCCCCCAACCCACCTCCATCAGACCCATCCTCACTACCTCTGCCCTCTCCCCTCCTGCTCAATGCACTTACTCACGCACAGACAAGAGTTTTTCCTCTATGCAAGGTGGCAGGGACAGAGGGAAATGTACATGACCATGTCCCTTTCTATGCCTGACCTGTCTCAAATTGAAGCATGCCTAGGATCCTTTTCTTCTGATCCTGTCCACTATACTAAAAAATTTTGTGGGCTGTAGAGATGGCTTAATGATTAAGGTGCTTGCCTGCAAAACCTAAGGTCACATGTTCGACTCTCCAGATCCCATGTAAGCCAGACACAAAAAGGTGAGACAAGTGCAAGATCACACATGCCCACTAGGTGGCAGAAGCATCTGGAGTTTGATTGCATGGCTGAGGCCCTAGCACACCAATTCTCTCTCCCAGTCTCTCTCAATTAAATGAAATAAAAAAGAATTTTGCTACCTTATGCAGGGCTATGATCTTACCTGGCATGATATCTATGTCATCCTGTCTACCACTCTCACCCAAGACAAATGTAAGTGTGCCTAGGTGGCTGCTCAGGCCCACACCAACAATATCCATGTAAATGATCCAACCTATCCAGTTGGCACTGTGGCAGTTCCCAGGGAAGACCCAAACTGGGACTACCAAGTCCCTACCCCTACTACTCAAGACTCACATCCCCCTTCCACAGGGAGGGTGGCCTGGGACCTGATAGTTGTTTGCCTCTTGATGAACCTCCAGAAGGGTTCCCACAAAGTTGTGAACTTTAATAAACTCTTCTCAATACTCAAAAGACTGATGAAAACCTGGCAGAATTCATGGGGCACTCAACAAAGGCACTTACTCAATACACCCGCCTCAACTCCACTTCCCAGGAAGACATCTTGATTCTCAACACCCATTTCCTATCTCAATCTGCCCCTAACATTTGAAAAAAAATTCAAACACCTTGAGAAAGGCCCTCACCCCCCCCCCCAGGAAGATCTGTTTGAAATGGTCTTTAAGGTTTTTAACAGCCAAGAGGAACAGGAACAGACCAATATGCTGGCCACAGACAAATAAAAACACCAGCTCCTGGCTACAGCTCTCTGGACTCCTCCAAAGAAGACACTGCAACTTCAATGATCACCACCAGGACTCTGCTTCAAGCATGACACCACTGGTCACTAGATCAGAGCTTGCTTCAACCTCACTGCAGATTTTGGGGACACTGGAAGATCAATTGTCCCTCTCTGTCTCACCAAGACAGGTCAGCCCCTTCCCCTCAGCACCCACAGGAGATGCTCAGTGATCTCCTTGGCCTGGTAGCTGAAGGTTGGTGGTGCCTTGGGACAAGACTCTCCACATCACTATGGAGGAGCCCAAGGTAACATTTCAGGTGGCAGGTGGGCCTGTCTCATTTATATTAGATACAGGGGCCACATGGCCAGTCCTGCCATCCTACTCTGGCCAGAAGATGGCCAACTTAATTTCCCTTGTATTACTACTCCTCTGTTCTGCAATATTTGGGACACTCTACTCTCCTACTCCTTTCTTGTGATTCCTTCTTGTCCTGCTCTACTCCAGGCTGAGACCTCATGCAAAAACTCTCTATCTGACCCTCCACTCACTACCCATCTTCACTTTCACCCCAGCTCCCTCCCTTCTATTATTAAAAAAAAAAAAAAAACCACTTTGCTAAAGAGAATCTATTTTTGGTGTGATTTCACTCTGTACACCAGCATCTCCCATACCCCCCACACACACACATGGGTCTCTGTGTCCCATCACTCTGGTGCCCAGCCTCACTATATACACAGAAGAGGAACTGATGCTTCTCCTCTCCAAGCAGGCTCGCCATTCATCTGCCTGTGATAGTAGGGAAGAGCATAGAGACCTCCATGGCAGCTGTGGGGATGGCCAAGGGAGGGCTCAGTCATAGCTTACTCTCCTATGAGAAACTCTGCAGAACTAAGCATCACAGTCCAGGGGTCCACTGAAGACTTATGACTGCTACAGGAAGAATTTACCTCTCTAGCATCAGTTGTCTTACAGAACCGCTGAGCACTAGACCTCTTGACAGCCTACAAAGGAGGGACTTGCCTCTTCTTAAACAAAGAATTATGCTATTATGTTAACCAATCAGGCAAGGTAGAATTTGAAACTAAAAAAAAAAAAAAAAAAAAAAAAAAAAAACTTGGCTACAGAGATGGCTTAGCAGTTAAGGCACTTGCCTGCAAAGCCAAAGGACCTCATTTCGATTCTCCAGGACCCACATAAGCCAGATGCATAAGGTGGCGCATGCATCTGGAGTTTGTTTGCAGTGGCTAGAGGCCATGAAAGGCCTATTCTCTTTCTTTCTCTCCCTCCCCTCCTCCCTCCCTCTTTCTCAAATAAATAAATAATAATAATAAATTTTACAAAAAAACTTAAAAATCTGGCAGATCAATTTCAGGTAGGAACACCATCTACTGCAGGGTCATGGAATATTTTCAGAACTGTTTGGTCCTGGTTCATGCTACTGCTTGGACCCCTGACTGGAATATACCTACTATTTCTCATGACCCCCTGCCTGCTGAGCTACATCCAATATCAGGTAGACCAACTTACCCATTAAAAGTTTAACCATAAAAAACACACATAAGCCGGGCATGGTGGCACACGCCTTTAATCCTAGCACTCGGGAGGCAGAGGTAGAAGGATCGCCGAGAGTTCGAGGCCACCCTGAGACTACATAGTTAATTCCAGTAATTCCAGGTCAGCCTGGACCAGAGTGAGACCCTATCTTGCAACCCCCCCCAAAAAAAAACATTAAATAAATAAATAAATAAATAAGAAGCTGGGCATGGCGGTGCACACCTTTAATCCCAGCACTTGGGAGGCAGAGGTAGGAGGATTGCCATGAGTTCAAGGCCACACTGAGACTACATAGTGAATTCCAGGTCAGCCTGGACTAGAGTGAAACCCTACCTCAAAACCTCCCCCCAAATTTTTTTTTAAAGTTTAACCAACTATTACTGACCTCTCCCATATTCCATATCAGTCTCTATTCCATATCAGTCCGTAGCAACCACAGTGCCATCTTCCCACTGCCAGCTCTGGGGGGATACAACAATGGTAGGATCCAGCATCCCCAAGAACACACATCGCCCTGACTGAGCAGAAAGTAGATATGGAAGCCTGAATGGCACCCCATTATCATTAATAAAAGGTTGGCATGTTAGGTCAGACCAGGACCCAAGATGGAGTCACTGTAAATGACAAAATGGTGATAAGATATGAAGAGACCTTACAGGAAAATACAAAGACCAAGCTGACTATATTTCTCTGAAACCACCTGACTCATTGTTTCCCCTTGCCCCTAGGCCACAGTTTACCTTATATCAAGAGCCATGGCTTCTTCTTTGTTTTTTAAAAATTTGTAAATTTATTTCCTATTTATTTGCAAGCAGAGAGAGTGATAGATAATGGAAGTGCCAGGGCCTCTTGCCCCTGCAAATGAAATCCAGATGCATGTACCACTTTGTAGATTTGGCTTTACATGGGTTCTGGAGCTCAAGGGAGACCCTACCTTGAAAAAACAAAAAAAGGGTTTTTTAATCTTCCTTAGTTAATAATATGTGGAACACTAAACTCTTGTGAAGTTGGTACAGCTCCCAGTCACCCATGCAATCCCAAGGGTAAACAATGGACATTCTATAGTTTGCAGTGTGGCTAGATGATATCATATGGCTGTCTTATCAAAAGTGAGACTAGCCGGGCATGGTGGCACACGCCTTTAATCACAGCACTTGGGAGGCAAAGGTAGGAGGATTGCTGTGAGTTCAAGGCCACCCTGAGACTACATAGTGACTTCCAGGTCAGCCTGGGCTACAGCGAGACCCTAACTTGAATAACCAAAAAAAAAAAAAGTGAGACTTCAGCTATGGCAGCTCTCACCTAGCATGGTCAAGACCCTGGACGCCGAAAACTGCAACAAGCTATTAAAAAAAAAGTCTTGATTGTTGCTATTTGTTTGATAAGTTGTGCAGTCAGCTAATGATTAGATTAGATTCCTTTTCTGAGGGGTACTGTGTAGAGGGTCTTTCCCTGGACATGTACACAGGTGGCTTTCTAAGAATTCCTAAATTCCCAGGAACATATCAGTTTTTCTGTGAATGTATGTGTGTATGGTCATGCCAGAGTCTCTGTGTCTGGCTTTATGTGGGTACAGAGGATTCAAACTAAGGCTGACAGGCTATGCAAGCAAGCATCCAAAGCATCTTTACTGAGCCATCTCCCCAGTCCAATGTCAATAATGTCAGTTATCTGTGTAGGAATCACACTTCTTTCTTCTTTAATTTTGTTTTCTTTTTCTTTTTCTTGTTTTTGTTTTTTCAAGGTAGGGTCTCACACTAGCCCACACTGACCTAGAATTGACTATGTAGCCTCAGGGTGGCCTCGAACTCACAGTGATCCTCCTACCTCTGCCTCCAAAGTACTGGTATTAAAGGCGTGTGCCACCACATTTGGCTTCTTCTTTAATTTTTTGTTGTTGTTTTTGTTTTTCGAGGTAGGGTCTCATTCTGGCCCAGGCTGACCAGAAATTCACTATGTAGACTCAGGGTGGCATTGAACTCACAGCAATCCTCTTACCTCTGGCTCCCGAGTGCTGGGATTAAAGATGTGCGCCACCACAACCGGCTCTTCTTTAATATTTTTATTTATTTATGTGCAAGCAAAGAGATATAGAGAAAAGAGAGAAACAAATGGGCATGCCAGGGCCTCCAGCTGCTGTAAACAGACGCATGCACCACTTCATGCAATTGGTTGTATGTAGGTAAGGTACTGAGGAATCGAACCCAGGTTGTTAGGCTTTGTAGGCAGGTGCCTTAACCAGTCCCTCAGTATCTTTATGATACTTATGAGAGAGAGGACAGACATGTCAGGGCCAACTGCTGCTGATGCATGGGTCATGTTGTGCAGCTGGTCTTACATAGGTACATAAGTCTTACATAAGTCTACAGGCTTCAAATGAAAACCCCTTTAACCTTTGAGCCATTTCCCAAGCCCTCAGTGTTCTTTGCAGACAAGCATTTTAACTGCTGAGCCATCTCTCCAGCCTCTTTCAGTGTTGTTTTTTAGTTGTCAGCCTATTATTACTCCCAACTGGTATGGAGACCTCAGTCACTTGTTTTGCTAAATACTTGCAAATTCACACTAATTGTTTTCAATAAATGCCTTAAGGGAAAATTCTCAATCACATCAAATAAAGGTAAACATTGCCAGGTGTGGTGGCCCATGGCTTTAATGTGAGCATGGGGGTGGGGTTTGGCAGAGGTAGGAGGAAAGCCAAAACCAGACAGACAAAACAATAAAAGAAAATTACAGACCAATCTCCCTCATGAAGATAGATGCAAAAATTCTCAACAAAATATTGGCAAACAGAACACAAGAATATATCAGAAGCCGGGCTTGGTGGCGCACGCCTTTAATCCCAGCACTCGGGAGGCAGAGGTAGGAGGATTGCCGAGAGTTCGAGGCCACCCTGAGACTACATAGTTAATTCCAGGTCAGCTTGGACCAGAGTGAGACCCTACCTCGAAAAAACCAAAAAAAAAAAAAGAATATATCAGAAAGATCATTCACCCCGACCAAGTAGGTTTAGCCCAGAGATGCAGGGATGGTTCAACATACACAAATCGATAAATGTAATACATTAAATAAATGGACTGAAGTACAAAAATCACATGATCATCTCATTAGATACAGAAAAAGCATTTGACAAAATCCAACATCCCTTCATGATAAAAGTCCTACAGAGACTGGGAATAGAAGGAACATATCTCAACATAATAAAGGCTATTTATGACAAACCCACAGCCAACATAATACTAAATGGAGTAAAACTTGAAGCTTTTCCACTAATATCAGGAACAAGATAAGGGTGTCCACTGTCTCCATTTTTATTTAATATAGTACTAGAAGTCTTAGCCATAGCAATAAAGCAAGAGACACACATAAAAGGGATACACATTGGAAAGGAAGATATCAAGTTATCATTATTTGCCGATGATATGATTCTATACATAAAGGACCCTAAAGACTCTACCAGAAGACTGTTAGAGCTTATAACACCTGTAGCAGGATACAAAATAAACACATAGAAATCAGTACCTTCCTATATGCTAACAACAAACTCACAGAGGATGAAATCAAAGAATCAATCCCATTCACAATTGCATAAAAAAATAATTAAGTTCCTTGGAATAAACCTAACCAAGGAAGTGAAGGATCTCTACAATGAGAACCTTAAAATACTCAAGCAAGATTGCAGAAGACACTAGAAAATAGAAAGACATCTCTTGTTCTTGGATTGAAAGAATCAATATTGTGAAAATGGCAATCTTACCAAAAGCAATCTACACATTTAATGCAATCCCCATCAAAATTCCAATGGCATTCTTCACAGAAATAGAAAAAAAAAATTCAAAAATTCATTTGAAAGCACAAAAAAAAAAAAAAAACTCGAATATCTAAAACAATCTTGACCAACAAAAATAAGGCCGGTGGTATCACCGTAGCTAATTTTAACCTATATTATAGAGCCATAGTAACAAAAACAGCATGCTACTGGCAGAAGAAAAGATCGATGGAACAGATTAGAGGACCCTGATGTAGCTATAGCCACCTGATCTTTGACAAAAATGTCAAAGGTAGGTACTGGAGAGATGGCTTATTGGTTGAGTACTTGCCTAAGAAGCCTAAGGACCCCAGTTCTAGGCTTGATTTCCCAGTACCAACGTAAGCCAGATGCAATGGTGTGCATGCATCTGGAGTTTGTTTGTGGCTGGAGGCACAGGTGAGCCCATTTTCTTGATTCCTGTCTCTCTCTTTCTCTCTGCTTTTTTCTCTCTGTCACTCTTAAATAAATAATTTTTTTTTTTTCGAGGTAAGGTCTCGCTCTAGCCCAGGCTGACCTGGAATTCACTCTGTAGTCTCAGAGTGGCCTCGAACTCATGGTGATCTTCCTACCTCTACCTCCCCAAGTGCTGGGATTAAAGGCATGCACCACCACGCCCAGCTAATAAATTTTTTTTTAATGCCAAAAATACTCATTGGAGAAAAGACAGCCTCTTCAGTAAATGGTGCTGGATATGTATCTGTAGAAGGATGAAAATAGATCCTTATCTCTTTCCATGCACAAAAATTAAGTCCAAATGGATCAAAGACCTTAATATCAGACCTGAAACTCTGAAACTAATAGAGGAAAAAGACACTCTGAATATAACCCCAATTGCTTAGGAAATAAAACCACAGATCAACCGCTGGGACCTCATGAAATTACAAAGCTTTTGTACAGCAAAGGATACTGTGAATAGAGCAAAGCAAACCTACAGAATGGGAGAAAATCTTTGCCAGCTATACATCTGAGAAGATTAATATCTAGGATATATAAAGAACTAAAAATTAAATAATAAGAAATCAAACTACCCAATTAAAAAATGGGCTATGGAGCTAAATAGAGAGTTCTCAGAAGAAGAAGTACAGATGGCATATAAACATCTAAAAAAATGTTCTACAGGGAAATGCAGATTAAAACTACATTGACATTCCATGTTATTCCTGACAGATTGGCTACCATCACAAAAACAAATGACCATAAATACTGGCGAAGATGCGGAAAAAGAGGAACCCTTCTACACTGTTGGTGGGAAGGCAATCTGGTCCAGCCATTGTGGAAATCAGTGTGGAGGTTACTGGGACAGCTAAAAATTGATCTACCATATGACCCAGCTATACCACTCCTAAGCATATATCCTAAGGACTCGTCTCACAACCTTAGAGATACTTGCTTGACCATGTTTATTGCCACTCTATTCACAATAGCTAGGAAATGGCACCAGCCTAGATGACCCTCAACTGATGAGTGGATAATGAAAATGTGGCACATTTACACAATGGAGTTCTAGTCAGCAGTAAAGAAAAATGAATTTATGGAATTTGCTAGGAAATGGATGGACCTGGAAAGGATTATACTTAGTGAGGTAACCCAGGCCCAGAAAACTAAACATCACATGTTCTCTCTCATATGTGGATCCTAGCTACAAATGATATGACTTCTATGTGAGTAAGAATCAAACTCAGTTGCAGAAGCCAGTAAGCTAGAAAGGGGATATAGAAGGAATGAAAGGGAGGAGGGGCTACTTAATAGGATAGTATTGTATATATGTAAGTGGAAGAACAGATTAGTGGGGGTGAAAAGGCCTAAGTGAGGTCAGGGGAAGAGATTGAGTAAAGGAAAGATGGAGGCAGGGCTAATCAAAATCTAAGAGGATATAAATAAGTCATATGGAAACCTACTTTTCTGGACAATGGAACTCTCAGAAGCAATAGATTTTTACTAGAAAATTTCCAGTGCCAGGGATGAATCACTCCCAGTGAGTTGCTGGCCAGGGAGGTCACAGATACCCTCAAAACATTATAGGCCATTGCTGAGGCTCTTGGTTTCCCACCAGGAATAGATGGTAAGACTCTATTGCTGAAGACTCCACATACTTGGGTGGCAAGGTCACTGAGAAATCCTTCTGGAGTTGAGCTGAAAGCCTTCTCCATTGGACCAGCTGACAGAAAGCTGGAAAAAGATATGCTGCATGCAAATAGGAGAGAGAGAAAAACACCTGAGAAGATACTCAACAGTTGACACTGCAAGCTTTAAATTTGGCCAGCCAGGCCAAATGAGCCAATGGGTGCATTAGTGGCATGTCTGTTATTGGGGATACCAACCACTCTCTGATTGGACTGGAGGCCCACTCCATGGTTGGAAATACATCCTTGATACTGAACACCTACAACACTACAACAGAGGTAGTTAATAGCTCTAGGTATATAACATCTGCTGGTGTCTGGCTAAATGTATATACTATGCTTACCAAACTGCCCAATAAGCACTTCTCTTAATGTCCACACCCATATATTAATGCTACTCTCACTTTTGGTTAGAGAAGATTCTCTTTTCAGATGGTGGTGATCTTGAATAACTCAAAAAGCACCATGGTGCTGAGAAGAAGGGAGGAGTGCTTAGCACTTAAACATCTCTAACACACCTTCCAAGGCTCAGGGTCCATTATGGAAGAGGTAGTGGAAAGAATGTAAGAGCCAAAGGAAGGGTAGGACTCCTTACAACGTGTTCCTCCAGACACAAAAAAGGCCTGGATATCCATGACCTCACAGTGCCTGAAACGACCTACACAAGACCATCATAATAGAAAGAAAAGATCATGACATCAAAATTAAAAGAGAGACTGATTGAGAGGGGGAGGGGATATGATAGGGAGTGGAGTTTCAAAGGGGAAAGTGGGGGGAGGGTGGGAAGTACCATGGGATATTTTCTACAATTAAGGAAGTTGTCAATAAAAAAATTAAAATTTTTCTTTAATCCCAGCACTCGGGAGGCAGAGGTAGGAGGATCGCTGAGAGTTGTCAATAAAAAATTGCAAAACAAAAAAAAAAAAAAAAATTAAAATTAAAAAAGAAATTAGAAAGGTCACAAGTAAACAAGTTAGTGTTTCACCTTAGGGCCTTGGAAAAAGAAGAACAAGGCAAACCAAAAATCAGTAGGCAGGAATAAATAATAAAGAAATTTAGTTGCCAGTCCAAAGAATCAATGAAACAAAGAGTTGGTTCTTTGAAAGGATAAATTAGATTGATAAACCCTTAGCAAATCTGACCCAAAGAAAGAGAGAAGAGGCCTGGACAGATGGCTTAGCAGTTAAGGCACTTGCCTGTAAAGCCAAAGAACCCTGGTTTGATTCCCCAAGACCCACGTTTGCCAGATGCACAAGGGGACGCATGCATCTGGAGTTCTCTCTCTGGGCTGGAGAGATCACCTAGTGGTTAAGTGTTTGCCTGTGAAGCCTAAGGACCCCGGTTCAAGGCTTGATTCCCCAGGACCCATGTAAGCCAGATACTCAAAGTGGCATATGCATATGGAGTTTGTTTGCAGTGGCTGGAGGCCCTGGCATGCCCAGTCCCTCTCTATCTGCCTCATTCTCTCTCTGTCTGTTGCTGTCAAATAAATACTCAAAAAAATAAAGTTAGAAAGAAAGAAAGAAAGAAAGAAAGAAAGAAAGAAAGAAAGAAAGAAAGAAAGAAGGGGGGCTAGAGAGATGGCTTAGCAGTTATTCGCCTATGAAGCCTAAGGACCCTGGTTCAATGCTCAATTCCCTAGTACCCATGTAAACCAGATGCACAAGGTGGCGGATGCATCTGGCATTCGTTTGCAGTGGCTGGGGCCCTGGTGCACCCGTTCTGTCTTTCTCACTCTCTGTCAGTTGCTAATAAATAAATAAAAATAAACAGAAAACAATTAGAAAAGAAAGAGAGGCCGGGCATGGTGGTACACGCCTTTAATCCTAGCACTTAGGAGGCAGAGGTACAGAGGTAGGAGGATTGCTGTGAGTATTTGGTCATCCTGAGACTACATAGTTAATTCCAGGTTAGCCTGGGCCAGAGTAAGACCCTACCTCAAAAAAAAAAAAAAAAAAATTATGTATATATAAAGAAAGAAAAGAGAGAAGAGACACAAATTAATAAAATTAGAGGTGAAAAAGGTACCATCACAACAGATACCAGAGAAATTTTAAAAATCATAAGGACATACTATAAGATACTCCACTAAGTTTGAAAATCTGAAAGAAATGAATGATTTCCTTGATTTATATGACCTACCAAAATTTTTTTTGTTTGTTTTTTTGTTTTTCGAGGTAGGGTCTCACTCTAGCTCAAGCTGACCTGGAATTAACTATGTAGTCTCTGGGTGGTCTTGAACTCACAGAGATCCTCCTACCTCTGCCTTCCAAGGG
The DNA here is from genome assembly GCA_036365145.1 of Orientallactaga sibirica. Classification (NCBI taxonomy): domain Eukaryota; kingdom Metazoa; phylum Chordata; class Mammalia; order Rodentia; family Dipodidae; genus Orientallactaga; species Orientallactaga sibirica. The sequence continues at coordinate 4,268,819 of JAEOAD010000888.1, forward strand.
CTGGGATTAAAGGCATGAGCCACCATGCCCGGCTTAACTACCAAAATTAAATCAAGGTGAGATTAACCACTTAACATAGATCTATAACATGTATGGAGATCCGAGCAGTTATAAAAAAAAAAAAATCTCCCAAGTAAAAAAAGGCCAAGGGGGCTGGAGAAATGGCTTAGCAGTTAAGGCGTTTGCCTGCGAAGCCAAAGGATCCTGGTTCCATTCTCCAATGACCCACATAAGCCAGATGCACAAGGGGCACATGCATCTGGAGTTTGTTTGCAGTGGCTAGAGGCCCTGGCGTGCCCGTTCTCTCTCTGTATCTCTCTCTCTGCTTACAAATAAATAAATAAAATTAAAAAAAAAGAAAAAGTCCAGGCCCAGATGGATTCACTGGTGAATTTTACCCCGGACCTTCATGGAAGAACTAACCCCAGTGCTTCTCAAACTTTTCCATAAAATAGAAAAAGAAGGAATCCTACCAAATTCCTTCTACGAAGCCAACATTACCCTGATACCAAAACCAGACAAAGATAGAACAAAAAAAGAAAATTACAGACCAATCTCTCTAATGAACACAGAGGCAAAAATTCTCAAAAAAATATTGGCAAACAGAATACAAGAATATATCAGAAAGATCATTCACCCCAACCAAGTAGGCTTTATCCCAGAGATGCAGGAATGGTTCAACATATGCAAATCAATAAATGTAATACATTATATAAATTGGCTGGAGGACAAAAATCACATGATCGTTTCATTAGATGCAGAAAAAGCATTTGATAAAAATCTAACATCCCTTCATGATAAAAGTTCTACAGAAACTAGGAATAGAAGGAACATATCTCAACATAATAAAGGCTATTTATGACAAACCCACAGCCAACATAATACTAAATGGAGAAAAACTTGAAGCTTTTCCAATAAAATCAGGAACAAGACAAAGATGTCCACTGTCCCCACTTTTATTTAATATAGTACTGGAAGTCTTAGCCATAGCAATAAGGCAAGAGACACACATAAAAGGGATACAAATTGGAATGGAAGATATCAAGTTATCATTATTTGCAGATGTTATGATTCTATACATAAAGGACCCTAAAGCAAACCATTAGAGTTGATAACACCTATAGCCATGGAGCAGGATACAAAATAAACACATAGAAATCAGTAGCCTTCCTATATGCTAACAAAAAAATACACAGAGGATGAAATCAGAGAATCACTCCTATTCACAATTGCATCAAGGGGCAGGAGAGGTGGCTTAGTGGTTAAGCGCTTGCCTATGAAGCCCAAGGACCCTGGTTCAAGGCTCGATTCCCCAGTACCCACATAAGCCAGATGCACAAGGTGGCAAATGCATCTGGAGTTGGTTTGCAGTAGCTGGTGGCCCTGGTGCACCCATTCTCTCTCTCTCTCTGCCTCTTTCTCTGTCTGTCACTCTCAAATAAATAAAAATAAACAAAAAATTTAAAAAATAAACAAACAATTGCATCAAAAAAAAAATAATGAAGTACCTTGGAATAAACCTAACCAAGGAAGTGAAGGATCTCTACAATTAAAACTTTAAAACACTCAAGCGAAAATTGCAGAAGACACTAGGAAATGGAAAGACATCCCTTTTTCTTGGATTTGAAGAATCAATATTGTGAAAATGGCAATCTTACCAAAAGCAGTCTACACATTTAATGGCATTCTTCACAGAAATAGAAAAAAAAATCCAAAAATTAATTTGGATATACAAAAAAAACCTCAAATATCTAAAACAATTTTGAGCAACAAAAATAAGGCTGGTGGTATCATCATTCCTGATTTTAACCTATATTACAGAGCCATAGTAAAAAAAAACAGCATGGTACTGTCCCCTCCCCCCCCCCCCCAAAAAAAAAAGCCAGGCATGTAGATCAATGAAACAGAATAGAGGATCCAGATGTAAGTCCGGGTAGCTAAAGCCACCTGATCCTCGACAAAAATACCAAAAATACTCACTGGAGAAAAGCTAGCCTCTTCAGCATATGATGCTGGGAAAACTGGATATGTATCTGTAGAAGGATGAAAATAGAACTTTATCTGTCTCCATATACAAGAATTAAGTCTAAATGGACCAAAGACCTTAATACCAGACCTGAAACTCTGAAATTGCTAGAGGAAAAAGTAGGGGAAACACTTCAATATATTTGTCTTGGCAAAGACTTTCTGAATATAACCCCATTTGCTCAGGAAATAAAACCACAGATCAACCTCTGGGACCTCATGCAATTACAAAGCTTTTGTACAGCAAAGAACATTGTGAATAGAGCAAAGAGGCAACCTACAAAATGGGAGATAATCTTTGCTAGCTACACATCTGACAGAGGATTGGTATCTAGGATATATAAAGAACTCAAAAAACAAAGTAATACGAAATCAACCAACCTCATTAAAAAATGGTCTATACTGGGTGTGGTGGCACACATCTTAATCCCAGTGAAGGGACCAAACTGACACCATGACAGGCCTCAGTAAAGTGCTGCCCTGACTAGGCCAAAGTTTCAATTTCCAGGAGGGGCGAGCTCTGGGGGCTGAGTATGTACAAATGTAACTGCTGCTTGCTTAACCAATCACGTTAGGAGGTTATCTCCTCTGCCTGAAATTCCCCTAAACCTGGCAGCCAAAACATTAAGACCAATCAAAAAAAAAAAAAAAAAAAACAAGTACAGTTAATGTTCAAATTAGGTAATCATGTTAAAAGACTAAAAGCCCTTTTTAGCTGTGCTTAAAAGGGAGCCTGTGAGCTCCTCGGGTCGTTGCCATTTTGTATGAGTAGATGATCCCAGCATGCTGGCTAATTCTGCAGAATAAACACTCTATGCTTTTACATACTATTTGACTCTGGGGTCTTTCTTCAGCTATTTTCAGACCATTACACCAGCACTAGGAAGGCAGAGGAAGGAGGATCACCATGAGTTTGAAGCCACCCTGAGACTACATAATAAATTCCAGGTCAACCTGGGCTAGAGTGAAACTCTACTTCTAAAAAAAAAAAAAAAAAAAAAAGATGGGGATGGAGTGGGCTATGGATCTAAATAGAGAGTTCTCAAAAGAAGAAATATAGATGGCATATAAACATCTAAAAAATGTTCGAAGCTGGGCGTGGTGGCGCACGCCTTTAATCCCAGCACTTGGGAGGCAGAAGTAGGAGGATCGCTGAGTTTGAGGCCACCCTGAGGCTACATAGTTAATTCCAGGTCAGCCTGGACCACAGTGAGACCCTACCTCGCAAAACTAAAAATATATATATAATAAAAAATAAAAAATGTTCTACATCCCAAGCCATCAGGAAAATGCAGATTAAAACTATGTTGAGATTCCATCTTACTCCTGTCAGACTGTGAACCATCATGAAAACAAACGACCATAGATGGTGGTGAGTAAAACGCTTGACCAATGCAAAGAACCAGATCAGACCAGATAAACAAAGTTAGTTCAGGTTTATTGGCGCAGCTCTCGGGCGAGGCTCACCGGTCTCTAGATGTGAGGCCAGGGAAGTCGCACCCGGGACCTAAGATGGAGGTCTTTTAAAGGGCCCAGGCAGGCCAAGATGACCTGTCAGTTAGGAGCTGGTCTGTTTCCCTATATGGCCATAACTAACACACGGGAGCAAGCTGAGGCATGTAACTGTTTCAAGGAAGGGAGGGAGCAGAGGCCTTCTTATAAGGTCACAGTTAAGGCAGGGGAGTCTTGAGACTGCTGGCCCAGATCATACTCCAGAATGTAGAGGATGGCCATTGTTGGGTCTTTGTTCTGAGCACGGCCCCACCTAACAGTGAGGATGTGGAAAAAGTAGGGGAAACCCTTCAACATATTAGTCTTGGCAGAGACTTTCTGACTACAACCCCATTTGCTCAGGAAACAAAACCACAGATCAACCTCTGGGACCTCATGCAATTACAAAGCTTTTGTACAGCAAAGGACACTGTGAATAGAGCCAAGAGGCAACCTGCAGAATGGGAGAAAATCTTTGCCAGCTATACATCTTACAGAAGATTAATATCTAGGATATACAAAGAACTCAAAAAATTAAATAATATGAAATCAAACAACCCAATTAAAAAGTGGGCTATGCTGGGCGTGGTGGCACACACCTTTAATCCCAGCACTTGGGAGGCAGATAGGAGGATTGCCGTGAGTTCGAGGCCACCATGAGACTAAATTGTGAATTCCAGGTTAGCCTGAGCTAGAGTGAGACCCTATCTCTAACACCCAAAAAAAAAAGGGGGCTAGAGAGATTGCTTAGCAGTTAAGGTGCATGCCTGCGAAGCCTAAGGACCCTGGTTAGATTCTCCAGGTCCCACATAAGCCAGATGCACAAGGGGCACAGGCGTCTGAAGTTTGTTTGCAGTGGCCAGAGGCCCTGGTGCACCCATTCTCACTCTCCCCCTCTCTCTTTCCCTCTCTCTGTTTTTAATAAATAAATAAAAGAATAAAATCTTTAAAAATTTTTTTCTCTTGAATCTGAAATTGCCAATTCTTTGGTTAGTTTACAGATATAAACTCAGGTCTTGGGATTCCAAGAAGCACCCCAGAACCCCAATCTCCCCATTACAGTATCTTTCTCCTGCTTGGACTATATTCTAAAAGAAACCCCGCTATGTCTGGTGGCCAAAAGCCTGGGTTATGCTGCCTCAGTGAAAAGTGATAGCCCCGAGGCTGGGAATGCACATAACCCTGGGTTGATCCCCAGGCAGAGTGTTACACACCGGTAACCCCAGTACTAGAGGGTACTGGGAAAAATGAAATACTGAGACCTTTGACGGAGTTCTAGACATTGATTCTAAACTGATGCTTATTCTTGGGGGCTCAAAATACAATAGTGATCCAACAATCAAAGTAGTAGCTTTGGGAGGTCAGGAGTGTTAAATGGGACAGGCTCCCAAAATGGAATCACCATGGACAGCTGAGACCAGGAAATGGATTATCCACATTCCTCAAGAAACTGCCCAGCCATTATCCCTTCCTTGCCTAACAATGCCCCCAGGTCATGGTTTCCTGTCCCCTGATCTCATAAGTCCCTGGTCATACCTCTGGTCTCACACCCTAGCTATTTGAAAAGGCTAAGGTAAAGAACAAAGGAGTTCTTTTCCCTTCCTCACCTTCCCCCAACTGAAGAAGTCTATAAAGCCCACTACCTGAGAAACTCAGGTTGGCTGTGCTCCGCTCTTGAGAGTCAGTCCTGGCAGCTCGTGCTTTTCCAGAAAAAAAGCTTTCGTCTTTGCCTCAGAGTGATTCCCCTGGTCTTGGTCACTCCCAAACCTTACAAGGAGGCTAACTGGACTCTCAACTCTGTATCAACTCGGTGCATACAGTTGGTCCACAGACTTATCCCATGATTTGCAACACCTGAACTAAATCTTAGGATACAAATACTTTGTAACTTTCATAGTTGCTAATGAAAGACTCAAAGACACTGGAGAAATGCCTATAACCAGTCATAAATACAGAGCCAGGCATGGTGGCTTAAGGCTGCAATCCCAACACATGGGAGGCTGAGGCAGGAGGATTGCCATGAGTTTAAGGCCAGCCTGGACTACACGGAGAGACCCTGTCTCAAACAAAACAAAACTTTTAGCTGGAGAGATGACTAAGGGGTTAAGACACTTGACTACAAAGCCTAAGGACCCGAGTTTGATTCCCCAGTACCCACATAAAGCCAGATGCACAAGGTGGCACATGCATCTGGAATCCATTTGCAATGGCCAGAGGTCCTGGTGCACCCATTCTCTCTCCTCTCTCTCAAATAAATAAAATAAAAATTCATAAATACAAAAAGAAAAACAGCCGGGCGTGGTGGCTCACGCCTTTAATCCCAGCACTCGGGAGGCAGAGGTAGGAGGATCGCCATGAGTTCAAGGCCACCCTGAGACTACATAGTTAATTCCAGGTCAGCCTGGGCCAGAGTGAGACCCTACCTCGAAAAACTAAAAAAAAAAAAAAAAAAAAAAAAAAAAAAAAAAGAAAAACATGTAGTTCAATGTGAATTTGGAGGACCAATTCAAAAGATCTGGTATGGAAATAATGAGTCCCCAGAAAAAGGTACTCGATGGAGAGACATTTTACTCCAAGAAGTAAAAGGACCCATATGAATATAATCATCTAGACATGTCCTGATGAAATTCCTCAATACCAGAAAAAAGGGAAAAAAAAATTCAGGAGCTTCCAGACAGAAAGACTAGGTTTATTTGTAAAAGGACAGAAATTAGACATTAAGACCAGCCATCTGGGTTTCTGTCTGCTAGGAGGCTCAGCAGAAAAGGTGCTTGTTTGCAAAGCCTGCCATGGCTTCCATTCCCCAATACCCATGTAAAGCTAGACAGGCACTTGCATCTGGCATTTGTTTGCAGTGACAAGATACCCTGGCATAAATAAATAAACACATAAATAAATAAACAAACAAACAAAATAGTGGTTGCTTCGGCAGCACATATACTAAAATTGGAATTATACAGCGAAAATTAGCATGGCCCCTGTGCAAGGATGACACAAATTCATGAAGCATTCCATATTTTTAGAGAAAATAAATAAATAAATAAATAAATAAATAAAATATTTTTAAAAAGAATACATACTAAAAGAAAAGGAACTCAACAGTTCAAAAGCTCTCACCATGTCACTTCCCAACCAGGCAAAAAGAAGACATCTGCGAGCTAGGCATGGTGGCACACGCCTTTATTTAATCCCTGCACTTGGGAGGCAGAGGTAGTAGGATTGTGTGAGTTCGAGGCCAGGTCAGCCTGGGCTAGAGCGAGACCCTACCTCGAAACCCCCCTCAGAGAAAAAAAAGAAAAAGATATCTATTGTACATGGTTGAGCTGTTGTCTACTTCCTCTCTTGGAGGGAATACTCAAGAAAGTTCTCTCCATAGTGAATAATACCTCAAATCCTGGCCCTCAGGAGATTGCAGCAGGAGGATCTTGAGTCTAGCCTGGGCTACATAAGGAAACCCTGACTCAAAACAAAACCCTCATGCTAATGACCAATGAAAAGGTGTTAAGTAGAGATGATTTTGCAGAAGTGATTGATGAAAAACCTAATTACCTGCCCCCCCCCCCCACAAATTGTAAGCTATCAGTAAAATCTCAACAGTAGGCAGTGTGGAAAAGTTAAAACCACTCTATAACTATCATCTTTCAGGGAGTAAGGTCAAGACAAGTAAGCATTTTGGTGATAACTTATTTTATTTATTTGAGAGAAAGAGGCAGATAGAGAAAGTGAGAAAATAGGCATGCCAGGGCCTTCAGCTGCTGCAAACGAACTCCAGACACATGCACGACCCTGTGCATCTGGTTTATGTGGGTCCTGGGGAATTAAACCTGGGTCCTTTGGTTTTGTAGGCAAATGTCTCAACCACTAATCCATCTCTCCAGAACTTAATTTTTTAAAGATAATTTTTTTGTTGTTGTTTGGTTTTTTGAGGTAGAGTCTTGCTCTAGCCCAGGCTGACCTGAAATTAACTACATGGTCTCAAGGTGTCCTTAAGCTCACAGTGATCCTTCTATCTCTGGATCCCATGAGTTTGAGGCCAGCCTGAAACTACATAGTGAATTCCAGACTAAGACCCTACCTCAGGGAAAAAAAAAAAAAAAAAAAAAAAAAAAAAGCATATTGGGAAAAAAAATCAGGGCCTGGAGAGATGGCTAGCTTGTTTGCAAAAACTGACAGCCAGGATTTGATTCCTGGTCCCCATGTAAAGCCAGATGCATAAATGGTGCATGCATCTGGACTTCATTTGCAGTGGCTGGAGGCCTGTTGTGCCCATTCTTTCTTTCTCCTTGCAAATAAATAAATAGATATTAAAAAGGAAAAAAAAATCAGGGTCAGGAGGACCATGGTGAGTTCGAGGCCAGCCTGGGCTACAGAGTGAGCTCCAGCTCAGCCTGTGTACAGTAAGACCCTACCTCAAACTCCCCCCCCCCCGGAAATAAAAGTATATTGTCTATTGAAATAAACATGAATGTAAACATGAATGGGATAAATAGCTCTATTATGAGTTGACTTTTGTTGTTGTTTTTTTTTTTTTTTTTTTTGAGGTAGAGTCTCACTCTAGTCCAGGCTGACCTGGAATTCACTGTATATAGTCTCAGGGTGGCATTGAACTCAGTGATCCTCCTATCTCTGCCTCCCAAGTGCTGGGATTAAAGGCACGTGCCACCATGTCAGGCTTTGTTGCTGTTTTTTAAGGCAGGGCAGTGCTCCAGCCCAGGCTGACCTGGAATTCACTATACATAGTGAGACTGCATTCTCAAACTGACCTCAAACTTACAGCAATCCTCCTACCTCTGTGTCCTGGGATTAAATATGTGTGCCACCACACCCAGCCAAATTCATTTATTGTAAATCAGAGATTACCACTTTTTTTTTTTTTTTTTTGGAGAGAGACACAGAGAGGGAGAGGGATAGAGAATGGGCGCTCCAGCAGCCTCTCAGCTGCTGTGAACGAAATCCAGATGCGTGAGCCCCCTTGTGGGCAAGTGCAGCATTGCACGCTTGCGTCACTTTGCATCTGGCTAAACGTGGGACCTGGAAATTGGAACCCGGCGCCTTAACTGCTAAACCATCTCTCCAGCCAGATTATCACTTTTTTTAAAGACAAGGTCTTAGGTGACCCAGGCTAGCTTTGAATTTATTATGTAGCCACACGTGATCTTGAACTTCTGACCTTCTTGCCTCAACCTCACCAATGCTGGGATTAAAGGTGTTGGACGCCATGCTCAATTTTTATGAAGTACTGGGGATTAAACCCAGAGCTTATGCTAAAGCAGAATTTCACCAACTAAACTACATCTTCAGACTTTTTTTTTTTTTTGGGGGGTGGCAAGTCATCAGTTTTATTGGGTAGCGAAGGTAGGGCTGGGAAATAGCTCAGGTTAAAAGTGTTTGCTTGTTAGGCTGGAGAGATGGCTTAGCCGTTAAGGTGCATGCCTGTGAAGAGTAAGAACCTCGGTTTGATTCTCCAGGTCCCACGTAAGCCAGAGGCACGTAGTGGCGCATGAGTCTGGAGTTTGTTTGGCTAGAGGCCCTGACACGCCCATTCTCTCTCTCTCTCTATTTGTCTCTAATAAATAAATAAATAATTTTAAAATCTTTTTAAAAAGTGTTTGCTTGCAAAGTCTGATGGCCTGTGATTCTTCAATACTCACATAAACCCAGATGCACAAAGTGGTGAATGCATTTTGCAGTGACAAAGAGAACAGTAAAAAGCTCCCTGCATTAAAACAAACAAAAACTCCACATGAAAAGTACCTGTCTTGAAATGCAGTCTTGAATTATTTATGTAGCTAAGGGACTTTAACCTTTTTTTAAAAAAATTATTATATTTATTGAGGGAAGTTCAGAGCCTAGGAAAGACTCACGTGGCTAACGATGCCACGAGGAGGACCTGGAAAAACTGTGGAAAGAAAAGAAAGAAAAGAGAGTTCAAGCAGCTCCTGCCATGTGGGTAAATGAAGGGGGTAAAGGTGCCCATGTGGAGAGTAAGGGCTCGGGGTCCTCCCGGCTGGGCCTGGGCTTTAAACTTCTGATTCTCCTGCCTCTACCTGGGAAGTGCTGGGATCACAGCATGCCTGGTTTATGCAATGTTGGGGATGGAACACAGGGCTTCATGCACGCTGGGCAAGCCCTTCCCCAACTAGGCTATATTCTCAGCTAGCAGAGGGGTGGGGAGAGGAGAAAAGCGCGAGGAGAGGCTTGGTCTCCATGGCAGGGTTAGCAAACCAGGGCTGTGGTTTTGACCTAAGCTTCAGCCAATCAGACAGGGAGATGAAAGGTAAGGTTTTTGACTGCTCCAAAGACACTTTCTTCTAGATCTCGCCTCTCACGAGTGTACAGTGCGATCAGGAGAACCAAGTTGAAGAAACTGACTTCTCTGCTAGCCCGTGAGCCCCGGAAACCAAGGTCCAGAAAGTGCCCAAGGCCACCGCGGCCAGCACCGACTCAGGCCAGGGCTGCGCCGAGCAGGGCCTGGATGCCAATCTCAGGCCTCCGCTGAGCTACGCCAACCTCCGCCGACAATCCGCTCAGCCGGTCCGCAGACGTCGGGAACCCGCGCCGCGCCGCGCCCTGCTCCGCCCCGCCCCTCCCCGCCCCGCGCCGGAAGTCCGCCCCGGCCTCTCTAGCAGGCGAGCGAGCGAGCTCGCCGCGTCGGTGGCCTTAACTCTTCCGGCCGCGGTGCGCCAACCTCTTTTGTTTCCACGAAGGTTCACAAAAGGCGGTGCGAGCGGCAGGGCTTCGGCTTCCCACTCTTCAGGTGAAGTGACTGGAAGCCTTCGGCCTCTGGTCCAACAACCCGCGAGGCTTGAATAAATCCTGCGCATCTCTCCAGCCCCAAACAAATTTCTTAAAATACATTAAAACCTCAACTAGGAGCATTACAGATGACAGTGAGTTTCACGTTGCCACTGCATTTCTTAAACTCACTGCATTTCCTAAACTCCCTAACGTAGATGTACTAGGAATTCTGGGGAGATGGTTCAGCACTTAAATAATCTTGCTTGCAGTGTACCCATCCATAAAACCAGACAGGCATTTGTTTGCAGTGACAAGGGACCCTGGCTTGCAGACATACAAATACGTGCAAATAAATTTTAAAATTTTAAAAAGTAAACACCGAAGCGGGGCGTGGTCATGCACGCCTTTAATCCCAGCAGGAGTAGGGGTATCGCCCTCAGTTGGAGGCCACCCTGAGAATACATAGTGAATTCCAGGTCAGCCTGGGCTAGAGCGAGATCTTACCTCGAAAAAAAAAACAACAAGGAAACACTGAAAAATAGTCTACAAAATCTTAAACCAGGCATGGAGCCACAGACAGGCCTTTAATAACAAGCATTGTGATCCTAGCACTCGGGAGGCAAAGGTAGGAGGATCGCTGTGAGTTCAAGGCCTGAGTTTGAGTGAGACCCTACCTCGGAAAAAAAAAAAAAAAAAAAAGGCGAAACAAAAGACAGGGCTGGCAGACATTACAACCTGAAAACCCATAGATTAATTACCAGGCTCTCCATGTGTTGTGTGGGGTCTGGGGTTCACTGGCCAGTAGCATCCCTGCCTTCCCAGCCTTGCAGACACTCTGTTAGTTAACTGATGTTGGGCTTCTGCCAGTTAGAGGCCAAACACATTCTGACCTGGGGAAGTGTCCACAGAATGAGCTTCAGGACCCAGGTGAGATGGACCTGTGCTAACACTCCGTTGGTCACCTGACCTCAGGGATGTTTTGGGTCTCAAGGAGAACACAGTTGGACACTATATTAGAAATGTAACCTGAGGAGATGACTTAGCTGTTAAGGCCTGCAAAGCCAAAGGACGTCGGTTCCATTCCCCAGGACCCACATAAACCAGATGCAAAAGGTGGGGCATGCATTTGGAGTTCGTTTGCAGTGACTGGAGGCCCTGGCGTGCCAATTCTCTCTCTCTCTGCCTCTTTCCCTATCTTGCTCTCTCAAATAAATAAATTAAATTTAAAAAAAAAAAAAAAAGGAAAGAAATGTAGCCTGAGAGGGGCTGGAAAGGTGGCCTAGCAGTTAAGAAATCTATGTAACCTGAGGACCAGGCTAGGTGGCACATGCCTTTAATCCCAACACTCAGGAGGCAGAGGTAGGAGGATCACCCTGAGTTCGAGGCCACCCTGAGACTACATAGTGAATTCTAGGTCAGCCTGGGCCAGAGTGAGACCCTACCTTGGAAAACTAAAAGAACAAAACAAAAAAAAGAAAGGAAAGGAAAAAGGAAAGAAAAGGGGAAGGGAAAGGAAAGGAAAGGAAGGGGAAGGGAAAGGAAAGGAAAGGAAAGGAAAGGGGAAAGAAAAGGGGAAGGGAAAGGAAAGGAAAGGGAAAGGAAAGGAAAGGAAAGAAAAGAAAAGGGGAAGGGAAAGGAAAGGAAAGGAAAGGAAAGGGAAGGGGAAGGGAAAGGAAAGGAAAGGAAAGGAAAGGAAAGGAAAGAAAAGGAAAAGGGAAGGGAAAGGAAAGGAAAGGAAAGGAAAGGAAAGGAAAGGAAAGGAAAGGAAAGGAAAGGAGAAAGAAATTTACCCTGAAAATGATTTAGGCCTTTGCCAGTGAGGAAAGGGAGATTTATCATTACATCTGTCACTTGCACTTCCCATTAATGAGAAGTGACGCACCACATACAGCACAAGGTGGCAGAGGAAGTGAGAGGTCTAATAGAAGGAGAAAGAGTGACTTGGCAAGGACCTCACCTAATTTAAAGGTCAAGGAATCTTCCTGAAAAAAGCAAAATGAACCCAAGGCCTGATAGATAAGTACTGGCCAGGATGAGGGAGGACAGGAAGATCTTTCCAGGCAGAGGGAACAGCAAGAGCTAAGTGGGATCAACCCAGACAGCTTTAGTGTTTTGTTTTGTTTTTAAGTATTTTTTGAGACAGTGTCTCCTATAGCCCAGGCTAACCTCAAACTCATGATGGAGGATGATTCTGAACTCTTAATCCTCCTGCTTCTACCTCCCAAGGGCTGGGAGTACAGGTGTACACCATCACACCCAGCTCAGCTTCAATGTTAGAAGTTAAGAGTGGGGCTGGAGAAATAGCTTAGTGGTTAAGGCACTTACCGATAAAGCCAAAGGCCACAGGTTTGATTCCCCAGGACCCACATAAGCCAGATGCACAAGGGGGCACACGTGTCTGGAATTCTTTTGCAGCACCCATTCTCTCTCTTTCTTTCTCTCTCTCAAAATAATAAATAAATAAATATTTAAAGTAAGAATGGGGTGGGGACTGGGGAGGTGGCTCCACAGTTAAAGGCACTTGCTTACAAAGCCTGCTGGCCCAGGTTCCATTCCTTAGTACCCAAATAAAACCAGACACAAAATGGCACATGCATCTGGAGTTCATTTGCAGTGGCAAGAGGTGCTGGTGCACCCTTTCTCTCCCTCCCTTCCCCACCTTTCTTCCTTTGCAAATAAATAACATATATATATGAGATGAGGTGGGGTATGGTGACACACACCTTTAATCTCAGCACTTGGGAGGCTGGGGTAGAAGGATCACTGTGAGTCTGAGGCCAGCCTGGGGCTACAGAATGAGTTCCAGTTTAGCCTACGTTAGAGTGAGATCCTAACTTGAAACAAAACCAAACCAAAAAAGGAGTGGGGAGATGGCTCAGTGAATAAAGTAGATGAAATGTGAGGACCTGTTTGACTCCCCAGACTCCAAGTAGAGCTGGACACACAGGTGACTGTGATCTCAGTGTGCCTACTGTGAGATGGGAGGCAAAGACAGGAGAAGTCCTCAGAAGCTTGCAGAAGCTAGCCAGACTGCTGAACACAGTGGCGAACAAGAGACTGCCTCAAACAAGGTAGAAGACAAGGACTAACCCCAAAACTGCCATCTGACTCCCACATGCATGCCTGCACTCACATACATGAACATGAGCACACACCAAAAGTCAAGTTATAATTTTAGAAGGTAGAGAGCTGGGTAGAAAGAGACAAGAGAGGAGGGCAGGCCAGTTTTCCCTGGAAAGAGAACTCTAGTGGCAAAGGCAGGTATGAAAGGGCACTAAGAAGCCCAAATAGCAAGAGAGTAGCTGGTGATTTAGCTCAATGGAAGGCCCTGGGTTCCAGGTTCCAGTACTTGGGGTTTGGGGTGGAGAATCAAAAAAGACCAAAAACAAAATATGAAACAAACAAACAAAGGACTCAAGTGTCTGGAGAACAAGAACTGAGTTATTACCAGAACACCAAGTCAGGAGGCCAAGGTTGCAGAAGCTGAGCCACCAGCCTGAAGCCATGCAAGGGGGCATACCCAGAAAGTGATGGACACTAGCAGAAGTAGGGTTGTGACCCTTTGAGAGCCCATGCTTCCTGTTGTCCCCATCCCCAGAGCAGATCTTAGTGATGACCACTCTGGGAATTACACTCAATGTGTTGGAATTTCTGCTTTTAAGGGTACCCAAGAGTATATATGAAATCATTTGATTTTAAATATTGGCAACCTATTCAACACTATGTAAACCAAGCAAAGCATATCCCTAGGCTGGTTCACAGCAGGTATTACCTGGGGAGTTATCAAATTCTTAATGGTCAAAGTTACCCACTGTGCCATAAAAGTGTTTGGAGTAGAAGCCAGATTTCTTTTATTTTTTTCCTGAGGTAGGGTCTCACTTTAGCCCAGGCTGACCTGGAATTTACTCTGTAGTATCAGGTTGGCTTTGAATTCACAGCAGTCCTCCTAGCTCTGCCTCCCAAGTGCTGGGATTAAAAGTGTGCACCACCACACATGGCTGATGTCAGAGTTTTTAAAAAATATTTTTATTTATTTATTTGTAAACAGAGAGAGATAAAGAAGGGAAACAGAGAATAGACATCTCAGGGCCTCCAGCCACTGAAAACGAACTCCAGATGCATATGCCACCTTATGCACTAGCTTACGTGGGCACTAGGGAATCAAACCTGGGTCCTTAGGCTTCACAGGCAAGCGCCTCAACCAGTAAGCCATCACTACAGGCCCTGACATTGGGTGTGTTTTTTTTTTTATATATATATATATATATATATGTGTGTGTGTGTGTATGTATGTATTTTTTTTTCTGGTTTTTCAAGGTAGGGTTTTACTCTAGCTCAGGATGACCTGGAATTCACTATGTAGTCTCAGGGTGGCCTTGAACTCATGGCAATCCTCCTACCTCTGCCTCCCGCGTGCTGGGATTAAAGGCATACGCCACCATGCCCAGCTTTTTCTTTTCTTTTTTTTTTCTGAGGTAGGGTCTCGCTCTAGCCTAGGCTGGTCTGGAATTAATTCACTATGTAGTCTCAAGATGGCCTTGAACTCAGGGTGATCCTCCTACCTCTGCCTCCAGAGTGCTGGGATCCAGCTTTTTATTTTAAATATTTTTGCTGAACTATTAATATATATACTATGTATTTTATTTTATTTGTTTGAGAGAGAGAGAGGAGGTGGGAGAGGCAGATAGAGAAAGAGAATGGGCACACCAGGGCCTCCAGCCACTGCAAATGAATTCCAGACATGTACCACACCTTGTGCGTCTGGCTTATGTGGGTACTGGGGAATCAAACTTGGGTCCTTTGGCTTTGCAGGCAAGTGACTTATCTTCTAAGCCATCTCTCTAGTCTGGACACTGGATTTTTAGTGATTCTGAAGGAGGTTCCACTATGCAGTAGTTTGAGAACCACTAGGCCATGTCGGTGCTTCAGGTTACCCAGTTAAACCATGAAGGTTATAGAGTAAAAGCGTAGTGGAGCAGTTTAGAGTTTAAGAAAAATAGGAGGGAAGCCAGGATGGTGGCTCACGCCTTTAATCCCAGCACTCAGGAGGCAGAGGTAGGAGGATTGCTGTGAGTTCAAGGCCACCCTGAAACGATATAGTTAATTACAGGTCAGACTGTGCCAGAGTGAGACCTACTTCGAAAAACAAAAACAAAACAAAACAAAAGAAATGAAAAGAAAAGAAAAGAAAAGAAAAATAGGAAGGAATATGGTCTGGGTAGAGGAGGCTAGAGCCCAGAAGCAGTGTTAGGATTCTGCTAGGGAAACCAGCTATCCCACTTTAGGACTGAGGGGTAACCTGGAACATAGAATCTATAGTGTTGTCCAGGCACAGTGGCTCAAATCCATAATCCCTGCACTGGACGATCACAACCATTGTGTTCAAGGCCAGTCTGGGCCTGAGTACCATGTCAGTCTGAACTAGAGTGAGACCCTACTTCAAAAAAATAAAACATGCCGGGCGTGGTGGCGCACGCCTTTAATCCCAGCACTCGGGAGGCAGAGGTAGGAGGATCGCCATGAGTTCAAGGCCACCCTGAGACTACATAGTGAATTCCAGGTCAGCCTGAGCTACAGTGAGACCCTACCTCGAAAAACCAAAAAAATAAATAAATAAAAGTAAAAAAAAATAAAAAAAAAAAACAAGGAGGGAAGTACCATGGGCTATTGTCTACAATTAAGGAAGTTGTCAATAAAAAAATTAAAATAGGCTGGAGAGATGGCTTAGCAGCTAAGGCGCCTGCCTGCTAAGCCTAAGAACGCTGGTTCCAATCTCCAGCGGTTCCAATCTCCAGGTCCCACATTTAGCCAGATGCAAAGTGATGCAATGCCGCACTTGCCCACAAGGGGGCGCACACATCTGGATTTCTTTCACAGAAGCTGAGAGACTGCTAGCGCGCCCATCTCTATCTGTCTCCCTCTCCCTCTCTATCTCTCTCTATGTCTCTCTCCAAAAATAATAAAAAAAAATAAAAAATTTTAAAAAATTAAAATAAAATAAAAATTAAAAAATAAAACAAGGCCAGGCGTGGCAGTGCACACCTTTAATCCCAGCACTCAGGAGGGAGAGGTAGGAGAATCACCATGAGTTGGAGGCCACCCTGAGACTACATAGTGAATTCCAGGTCAGCCTGGGCTAGAGCAAGACCCTACCTTGAAAAACCAAAATAAAATAAAATAAATAAATAAAACAAAGCCAGGCATGGTGGTGTAGCAATCGGGAGGCAGAAGAAAGAGGATCACTGTGAGCTTGAGGCCACCCTGAGGCTACATAGTGAATTCCAGGACCTCCTGCCACTCATTTGAATTCCAGACACATATGCTAATTTGTGCATCTAGCTTTACTTGGGTACTGGGGAACTGAACTCAGACCATCAGGGTTTGTAAGCAAGTGCCTTTAATCACTGAGCCATCTCTCCAGCCTGACTCTGGGTTTTTGATCATCTTTGCTACTGCCTCCAATATAGTTTTGTTCCCAGATGTCAAAGACCATTCATTCTAGAAGATCCCTGAGAGAAAGCTATCTGTCTTTCTGGGGAGCCCTCACCCAGGATGAGCCCAAGCTTGTATTCAGAGGTAGAGGTAGAGATTTAGACCCACCTATTCTCCACCCAGAGAGTTACCTTGGCCAAACCCAGGTCTGTGAAATTCAGTTTAGCAAAGAAACAACTCATGACCCATGAAATAGTATGAATCAGAATCATGAACACGTTGCTGAGTGCTGGGACGCAGAGTGCTTTCAGCCCTTGGTTTGAGTCCCAGCATGCATAAACTTAATATGGTGGCACATGCCTGTAATCCACTTAAGAGGTAGAGGCAAGTGAATCTCCACAAGTTCAAGGTCAGCATGCTCTATATAGCTAGTTCCAGGCCAGCCAGGACTACATAGCATGACCCTGTCTCCAAAAGTCCCCTACATTTTTTTGTTTGTTTGTTTTGTTTTTGTTTTTCGAGGTAGGGTCTTGCTCTAGCCCAGGCTGACCTGGAATTCACTCTGTATTCTCAGGGTGGCCTTGAACTCACAGTGATCCTCCTACCTCTGCCTCCCGATTGCTGGGATTAAAGGCGTGCGCCACCACGCCCGGCTAAAAGTCCCCTACTTTGAAGAACACATTATGTGTTTGCCCTACCTGTGAGGCTCTACCTATCCTGAACTATCCATTGTTATCTTGTTGCCAGGTATATTCCAGCTCAGGGCCTTTGCATTGGCTTTCCTTCTACCTTCACATGGCTCTGCCTCTTGCCTCTGTTAAACTTTTCTTTCTTTTTTTAATATACATATATTTATCTATGTATTTATTTGAGAGAGAGAGAAAGAGACAGACAGGGAGAGAGAGAATGGGCACGCCAGGGCCTCCAACCACTACAAACTAATTCCAGACACATGAGCAATCTTGTGCATCTGGCTTATGTGGGTACTGGGGAATTGAATCAGGGTCCTTAGGCTTCACAGGCAAGCATCTTAACTGCTAAGCCATCTCTCCAACCCTAAGCTTTTCTTCAAACATCTCTCTTCTAAGGCCTCTTGTGACCTCTTCATTTAAAACTACAACCTGCTCTTTCTCCATCTACATTTATCTCCTTAATGTTTCCAAAGTATAGTTATGTACCACACAAAGATGTTCTGGTCAAGAACAGTCCCATAAGATTATATGCTATATCCCAGGACCCAGAACACTGCTCAACAAACAGTAAGTGCACAGCAACTATATGCCACTGATTCAGGGAATCCCTCTGCCCCGTGGAGCCTCCAGGCTGATGCTGAGACCCAGGGGGATGCCCACCATCGCAAGGCAGCATGCAGAAAAGGGAGAAGGGGGCACCAGTGAGAGGCCAGAGAAGCAAGAACCTTCCAGGTGAACAGAAGGTATGCTCAGGGCAAAGTAGATGACATGAGTGAAGGTGGAGTGGTGAGACCTGAGCATAGCACATCTGGGGAGTAGCTTGCACTGTGGAAGCAGCAGAACATGGGTCCCATCCTGCACATAAGAAGCACAACTGGAAGGCATTGCCAGGCAGCACCACAGCATCAGCCAGATGTGGGTCTGTGAAGGACTACCCAATGAGAACAGAGGAACTTGGGCTAAAGAATGCAGAAGCAAAGCAGAAAGCTGTCCAGCTACACACAGTATGGACATAGGACATGCTGGCTCAAGGAAGGAGACTGCGCCAGGGACACTGATGGGCGCAGGAGATAGTGAAGCTAGGTTAGGAGGAACACATAGGACATTCCAGGGGAATGTGCTGCTGTGTGGCTATTGGAATCTGGAGGCTTGGGGTCTAGAATTTGGAGGCAGTGCATTAGGAACTATTGACCAAGGGTAGGCATAAGATGGCAAGAGAGAGCGTTCATGAAGAGAAGAGCTAGGCCAGGGCAACAGGCATTCAGAGGCTGAAGGGAAGGGAGACCAAACATGGACAGGGCACACAGGGTGAGAGAGCCCAGAGTGTGCTTGTAGGGAAGGTAAACAAGTAATGAATCAGGGTGTGACTAAAGAGGGATAGCTTGTAGACTAGGATAAGAAGTAGGCTACAGAGAAGGTGGGGGCAGGCTGTCTTGGGACAGGTGCTGGGACCTGTGACCAGGACATGGACTGAAGTAGGTTAGAGTCAACCTTAAGTCTCTCAAGGCTATTCAGAAATGGATACCCAAGGCCTGGTATGGTGGCACACACATTTAATCCCAACACTCAGGGGGCTGAGGCAGGAGGATCACTGTAAATTTGAAGGTAGCCTGGACTACAGAGTGAGTTCCAGATCAGTCTGGGATAGAATAAGACCCTGCTTCAAAAAGACCAAAAATGCCAGGCGTGGTGGCACACACCTTTAATCCCAGCACTTGGGAGGCAGAGGTAGGAGAATCACTGTGAGTTCGAGGCCACCCTGAGGCTACAGAGTGAGTTCCAGGTCAGCCTGGTCTGGAGTGAGACCCTACCTCAAAAAAAAAAAAAAAAAAAAAAAAAAAAGACTAAAAATAAAATCTAGCCAGGCATGGTGGCTCACACCTTTAATCCCAGCCGTGGGAGGCAGAGGTAGGAGTATTACTGTGAGCTTGAGGCCACCCTGAGACTACAGGGTGAATTCCAGGTCAGCCTAGGCTAGAGTGAGACCCTACCTTGAAAAAACACCACCACCAACAACAAAAAATCTACAAAGAGCTGGATAGATGGCTCAGCAGTAAAGACACTTGCTTGCAAAGCCTGACAGCCTGGGTTCGATTCCCTAGTACCCATGTACAGCCAGATGCATAAAGCGGTACACACATCTGAGTTTGTTTGCAGAGGTAAGGGGCCCTGGCATGCCCATTCTCTCTCCTAATAAATAAAAATTTTCTTTTTTGTTGTTTTTTTTTCAAGGGAGGGTGTCACTCTAGCCCAGGCTGATCTGGAAACTATGTAGTCTCAGGGTGGCATCAAACTCATGGTGATCTACCTACCTCTGCCTCCCATGTGCTTGGAGTAAAGGTATGCACCACCACACACAGCTTACGAATAAAAATATTTTTAAATATTTGCAAGCAGAGAGATTTTTAAAAATCTACAAAGAAATGTATACTGATCTAGGGCCAGACCTTTCCCAAACTCACTAACAGGCAGGTCCTTATACCTCTCCTCACACCTTAGTCTCTCCATCTCTCATCTGTAAAATGAGATAATGGGGAAAAGTGCTTCCATTTATTGAGTATTTACTCCATGCTAAGCCAAGGACTCTCTCTCCAGGTATCAACTTGCTTAATTCTTACAATAGGCTCACCAGGCTCATATTATTACTGTCCCACTTTGCAGATTACAATGAGGCAGATAAGAACAAAGAAGTTGGTGGTGCATACCTTTTAATCCCCGCACTTGGGAGATAGAGGTAGGATGGTCTCTGTGAGTTCGAGGCCAACCTGGAACTACAGAGTGAGGTCCAGGTCAAAAAAAAAGGAGGAGGTGGAGAGATGGCTTAGCGGTTAAAGCATTTGCCTACGAAGCCTTAAGAATGCTTGTTTGAATCTCCAGATCCCACTTATAGCCAGAAGAAAGTGATGCAAACATGCAATGTCACACATGTGCACAAGGGGGTGCACATGGCTGGAGTTTGTTCACAGCAGCTGAAAGGCCCTGGTTCACCCATTCTCTCTCTCTCTCTCTCTCTCTCAAAAAAAAAAAAAAATCCCAGCACTCAGGAGGCAGAGGTAGGAGGATCGCTGTGAGTTCAAGGCCACCCTGAGACAACAGAGTGAATTCCAGTTCAGCCTGTGAGACCCTACCTTTAAAAACAAAAAAAAATAATAATAATAATAAAATAAATAAGGCCAGGCATGGTAGTGCGCGACTTTAATCCCAGCACTCGGGAGGCAGAGGTAGGAGGATTACCATGAGTTAAGGCAATGCTAAGACTACATAGTGAATTCCAGGTCAGCCTGGACTAGAATGAAACCCTACCTCAAAAAAAACAAAAATAAATTAATAAATACATAAATAAGAACAAATAAGTTATTTACTCAAGGGCGCATCAAAATTGAATGCAGATGTGAAATTCAAACCCAGAACTTGAGTTCTGGCCTTCACATTGTACCACTAAGTCATACAAGGTACTTTACAGTTAATAGTGCACTTACACTTACATCACCTCATAGGGTCCTGAAGGGGAGTAATGAGATGACTCATGCACCCAGAAAATTGCTGAGGTTAGTACACGGGGCATACTGGACTATGGACCTCCTGGAATGACCACCTCTTAAGCCCCAGAATCTGTGAGCAAGTTACTTTACATGGCAAAGGATTTTTGGATGGATTATATTCAGATGGTGGAAGATCCTCATATCTAAGTGAGCCAATATGATCACCAGGGGCTTTTAAGAAGCAGGAGGGTCAGAGAAGGAGACAGAATGATAGAAGCGGAGACTGGAAGGGGCTGTGTGTTGCATTTGAAGAGGGAGGCAGGACCACAAGCTAAGGAATGCAGGAAACCTTGAGATGCTGGAAAAGACATGGAACCTGATCTCCCTGTCAGCACATGGAAGGAAGCAGCCCTGCAGACACCATGACCTTAGCCAGTGACACTAATTTTGGACTGCTGACCTTCAGAATGATCACATAATACCATTATGTAGCACAAACCCACTTATTTTTGGTACCTTGTTACAGCCATAGGAACAAATGTCATACACTGCTGCACTGGCCCCACTCTTAGTACAAAAAATGCCTTTGGGTTCTCACATGGGCTTTCAAGTTCCACTCTGGTCTTTAGTCTCTTCCTTTGTTAAAAATAAAAAGCGGGCGTGGTGGCACATGCCTTTAATCCTAGCACTTGGGAGGCAGAGGTAGGAGGATCACCATGAGTTCAAGGACACCCTGAGACTACATAGTGAATTCCAGTCAGCCTGGACTAGAGTGAAATCCTACCTTAAAAATATCTGGGGGGCTGGAGAGATGGCTTAGTGGTTAAGGCACCTGCCTCCTAAGCCTAAGAACGCTGGTTCCAATCTCCAGCAGTTCCAATCTCCAGGTCCCACGTTTAGCCAGATGCAAAGTGACACAAGGGCGCAATGCTGCACTTGACCACAAGGGGGCGCACGCATCTGGATTTCCTGCACAGCAGCTGAGAGACTGCTGGCACGCCCATCTCTATCTGTCTTCCTCTCCCTCTCTGTCTCTCTCAAAAAAAAAAAACAAAACAGCTGCACGTGGTGGTGCATGCCTTTAATCCCAGCATTTGGGAGGCAGAAATAAGAGGATCCCTGTGAGTTTGAGGCCACCCTCAGACTACATAGTGAATTCCACTTCAGCCTAGACTAGATAGTGAGACTCTACTTCAAAAAAAACAAAAATAAAAATAAAATAAAATAAAATAAAAATAAAAGCTGGCTGTGGTGGCACATGCCTTTAATCCCAGCACTCGGGAGGCAGAGGTAGGAGGATTGCCATGGGTTTGAGGCCACCCTGAGACTACATAGTTAATTCCAGGTCAGCCTGGACCAGAGTGAAACCCTAGCTTGAAAAACCTAAAAAATAAAAAAAATAAGTCAGGCATGGTGGTGCACACCTTTAATCCCAGCACTTGGGAGGCAGAGGTAGGAGGATTGCTGTGAGTTCAAGGCCAGCCTGAGGCTACATAGTAAATTCCAGATCAGTCTGAGCTACAGTGAAACCCTACCTCGAAAAACCAAAAAAATAAAAATAAATAAAAATAGTGGATTGGAGAGATGGCTTAGCAGTTAAGGTGCTTGCTGGCAAAGCCAAAGGATCCAGGTTTGATTGCCTAGTACACACATAAAGCCAAATGCACAAGGTGGTGCATGTGTCTGGAGTTCATTTTCAGTGGTTAGAGGTCCTGGTATGCCCATGCTCTTATCTGCCTCTTTTCCTCTTTATCTCTCAAATTAATTAATTAATTAATTAATTAAAATAAATATTTAAAAATAATAAAAACAGTGGGGGCTGGGGAGATGGCTCAACAGTTAAAGGTACTAGTTTGTAAAGCCTGGCAACCTGGGTTCAATTTCCCAGTCACCATGTAAAACCAGATAGGTATTCCTTTCCAACAGCAAGAGACCTTGGTGTACCCATTCTCTTTCTATAATACAAATAAATATATTAATTAGTTAAAAATAAAAATCAGGCTGGAGAGATGGCTTAGTGGTTAAAGCGCTTGCCTGTGAAGCCTAAGGATCGATTCTCCATGTCCCACATAAGCCAGATGCAGAAGATGGCACATGTGTCTAGAGTTTTTTGCAGTGGTTGAAGGCCCTGGTGTGCCAATTCTCTCTCTCTCTCTGTCTCAAATAAAAATAAATTTTAGCCAGGCGTTGTGGCACACACCTTTAATCCCAGCACTCGGGAGGCAGAGGTAGGAGGATCACTGTGAGTTCGAGGCCACCCTGAGACTACATAGTTAATTCCAGGTCAGCCTGGACCAGAGTGAGACCCTACCTTGCAAAACCAAAAAAAATAAATAAATAAATAAGCTGGGCGTGGTGGCGCATGCCTTTAATCCCAGCACTCGGGAGGCAGGGGTAGGAGGATCACCGAGAGTTCGAGGCCACCTTGAGACTACATAGTTAATTCCAGGTCAGCCTGGACCTGAGTGAGACCCTACTTCACAAAACCAAAAATAAAAATAAAAAAAAAAAAAAAAATAAAGTAAAAGCCGGGCATGGTGGCTCACGCTTTTAATCCCAGCACTCGGGAAGCAGAGGTAAGAGGATCGCCATGAGTTCGAGGCCACCTTGTGACTACATAGTGAATTCCAGGTCAGCCTGGGCTACAGTAAGACCCTACCTCAAATGCCCCCCCCAAAAAGGAAAGAAACAAAGAGGCCGAGAGTGGTAGTGCACACCTTTAATCCCAGCACTCAGGAGGCAGAGGCAGTATGATCACCAGGAGTTCGAGGCCACTCTAAGACTACATAGTGAATTCCAGATCAGCTTGAGTTAGAGTGAAA